>JAVXUP010004434.1:7500-32278 GCA_033070095.1 Escallonia herrerae
AGTTCAAATTTACTTTAAAAATAAGGGTAGCGAAAATATACTAGACACCGTTATCAACTATACCTGAGGTAGAACCCACGGAAGAAGGAGAATCACCGCGCGTGTGGGATGAATCTGCGTCGGGTTGGGGCTGGGCTGGAGCTGGGGCCCCATCTGCTGTAGGCTACACTCTGTGTCTTGTCATCAGTGGTTAATGACGAGGTGGGACCCACCGGGGAGGAAGCAGTTCAGCGTCCAGCTCGGTCATGAATAGCCCGTATCCTATCCATATTTGACTTCATATAGATAAATTACAAAGACATTAACACATCCGAAAACGTGTTGGTATGGTGTTCGACACTTCCAGACACGTCCGAAGACATTGATTTATTTTTTAAATGCCGGACGCCGACATTGAAATAAAGAAGTCTAACAATTACAACAGAATTGCATATATTCTAGAAAGCATCGACACCTTATATAGGGTGTCGGTATGGTGTCCGACACCTACCGACGCCTCTGGACATGTGTCTGACACCTCCTGACACGTGTCCGACACCTCTCAGCTATGTCTGAAGATATTGATTTATTTTTTAATTGCCAGACACCGTGTTGGACACTTCTTCAAGAGGTGCTGGACAGCTCTTGAAGAAGTGTCCACAAGTATAAAGCCAAGATATGACATTTCGGTGTCGGGGTCTATCGGACGTAGTGTCTGTGTCCGTGCTACCTAACAGATATATCAATCCAATTGGGTCTCATCCTCCATTAACAATCTTAATTCTCAAATGCTCAATGAACAGTCAATAATCTCAATTCTCAAATGCTCAATGCACAGTTAACAAAATTATATAAAGAATGAAAATTGATGTAAAGAAGTCTAACAATTACAACTAAATCACATATATATCCTAGAAAGCACCGACACCTCATATAGGGTATCAGTATTTGTTCTAAATTCTATCTAGATATAGGATGGATATCGTATTTTTTTCATGTAAAGGGTTCATTTTGAAATGCAATCAAGCCAACATAAGCTTATATTTAGGATTGAGAAAGTACACATGGTAAGCTATTAAATTAGCAGGTTTCAAGGGAGATATTGAACCTTCTATTTGTTACGTATTTGTGGGCAAAGTTTAAAGCTGAGACGGATGCTAAGTACTTGAGATGTCGTCCCTTTAGGTTTATATCGGGTGTGTAGTCTAGAGGACAAAGAAGTTTCTAAAATTTGTGGAGCTTCCTTTGCAGAATTTTAAGAGAGTGGGAATAGGTAATTCACGATTATCCTCATGGAGTCATTCATTATATTGGTCTACAATTAGATCAAGACCCTAACAACTAGTCTTTGACAATCTCAGAGCTTGACAGACTCAAACTATGTTACTGGAAGAAATATGACAAAATGTTTTGTTCAAGTTGAATCTCTATAAGAAGAAGTTTACAAAATAAAGCTCAAGTGATTAAAAGAATAGTATATTGATGACAAGTTAATTATTAGTCTCAAATCATATTGGCCAAGAATAATCTCGCGACAAATGGTTTCTTAGAGAAATTATTGAGTTGGGATAGTTGTAGTCGAGCTATATGAGTGATGTGAATATTGGCTTGAACGAATTTGGGTTGAGTGAATCTTCAACCGAAATTCTATACATTAAGGGTAAGGAGAATTTATGGTTTCTACCTAGTATACTGATCAAGGATAGCCTCCATGACAAGGAGGAACGAATAGGGTGAGATGGGGTCACACAGTCTTAAGCCTCGAGCACGGCTACGGCCTTCCAACTGGATGGCTGAGACACACTCTTTCATCAAGCCAATCATTTCCATAGGAAAGTTCAGAATTTGTTGAAGATCAAAGAACTGCCAAGATACACTATCATACCCTTAAGAATGTCAACATAAATGCAATATGTGGCTATCTAGAAAAACTTCATCCACAAGAGGAACAGATGCAAGAGAAGTCAGAAGCCTTGCTCTCTTTGTAATGATTTGTGAAATTATAACTCCTGTATTCATAGCTACTAGACTACTAATGCCAAAACAGTTAGTATAACTGTACAAATTTTCACAAGTGTATTCGCTTTGATCTGTTGTATGGTATCGTAAACTAAAACATATGTTCATATGAATATCTGTAGTGGAGTAGAAACAAGACTGGTCCTGTTATCAAAGCAATACTTGCTCTTGAGTAGTTGTACCTCTTAATTATGCAACGATATTGCTTTGAAAGAAGATAAACTGCTTTTGGCATTGGGATTTGTGAATATAATAGTGTAGCACAACACAAAAAATAATAAACAGTAGGATAAAAGTAGTATCAGCCGCAATAGTCCAAGAAGAAAAAGAAGCATTCAATACAGAAGACAAAACTACAAACTTGGAAGTATTTCCATGAAACTCTCTACTAAAGAATTCAAGCCCAATGTAGCAGATCCCCAAATCAAGAAAGCTAGATATATAGTAATAGCAGAAACGGATGCTAATATCACATGTTGTGATCATGGGGACAAAAAGATTGAATTGAAACGAACAACATCTCTAGAGGAGCCAACAGAAAATAACTCACATACATACATACATACATACATACATACAGATTAAAGATTGTTGGGAGGATCAAATATTTGCTAGTGGACTTACCTTCTAATGAAGAAGACGGGTAATTCTTGCAGGCGGCAGTGGAGGGCAGCAGCGTTGGTGGCGTGGCGGCAAAGGAGGCTTGGTGGTGCAGCGACAGTGGAGCTGGAGGGCTTGGTCATGCGGCGTCGGGGGGAGGATGGGGGTGTCACCGGAGGTGGGGTAGGATGTGAGAACGGCAGTGGATCGCTGGAGCTTTTTTTAGATTTTCGAAGAGAGAAACGGGAAGAGAGAAAACCAGATTTGGAAGTTAATATCGAGTACTTTTAGCGACGGAATTAAACCGTCGCTAAAAGTTCGTCGGTGAAGGTCGTATTGTTGCGACTTTTACCGACAGAATTTTTAGCGACGGTTTAATTCCGTCGCTTAAATTTTTTTATTAAACCCTTGAAAAAATATATTTTCTAAAAAAGTTTTAGCGACGGAAGTGCCGTCACTAAAAGACCACCGACAAAAGTCGTTGCCAAAAATTATTATCAACGGTTACTTTCGTCGGTAATAGTTTTTAGTGACGGAATTTTAAAGACGGAATTATCTGTCGGTATAAGTACATTTAGCGACATAATCCCTTCTACTGCTAAAAATTTGTCGCAAAAAATATCTTTTCTTGTAGTGTGCATCGTGGGTGTGTTTGTGTGCACAAGGGAGGAAGGGCGTGTGTGGGTCGTGCATGGGTAGCTGTGCACAACGAGTGCGGGTGGGTAGGTGAAGGGTATGCATGTGTGTATTATGTGTGGTGGGTTTGTGTATAGAGGTTAGTGGTGGGTGACAAGGGAGGGGTAGGTGTATGTGGTGGGTTTTGTGTGTGGAGGATGGTAGTACTGCAACTAGTGGAGATTGGTGGTGGATGGTGGGGAGGGTGGGTGGGTGGGTAACGAGTGTGAGGTTGACAGTGGTTGAAGGATAATGAAGGAGGTGGGCAGTCGGTGATGGGGGGAGGTGGTGGATTAACATTTAAAATTTTATTAGTCTTGTAAGGGTAATTAAGTCTTTTTTAAAAAATTTGTCCATCACCATCCAATAGTAGAAGGATTGTATTTTCTGAATGAGGTAAAGGGCGAGTGTAACACAATAAAAGTTTACATACATAATGTTGGCATATCCATATGACCCCAGTTTGGCACATCGCGAGGGTCTTCGAGTAATAAATTTGATGACGGTAGGTAATGATATTGCATTGTAGCTGTAATTGACGTCAATTTTGTTTTGATGCAAGAAATCATGATAGCTTAGTCATAATTCACATGTTCGTTTATACTACTAACCCTAGAGTTAATCTCCAAACACATTTGACTCGTTTTTTGCTAGATATCAAACCAGAGGTATCATACTAACAAAGCTGGAGCCAGCAGTGGCATCGGTGGGGATTCCCAATTGCTGCTCCAACTTCTTTTTTTTTTTTTCATTTATATGACACTTTTAACTCACAATGACAAAAGTATGCACCTAAATTTTTTAAAACGCTTGCAGAAGATGTCCTTTTAATCATTCTACAGGTTAAAGTAAAATAATATGGACTGCAATATATATATATATATATATATATATATATATATATATATATATATATATATATATATATATATATATATGTTTGGTTGATAAGCTTACAAAAATAAACAAAACAAATAAAGTCAACATTCAGCACATTGCGCAGACAACAATGACTACAGCTACACCACACACCTCACCTGAGTTGTCCTCTCCCTCTTTTGATAACTTGCGGCGATTTTCACGGTGATTTCCCACGAACTAATGGTTGTTCTCTTCTTAGTCTTGTCGACTTCAAATAGGTTTGTGGCATCATCACTACAAGAAAAGTCACTTTTAGCGACGGAATTTTCCGTCGCTAAAAGTGGATAATACGAACTGTTCGTCGCTAAAAGTCTGTCACCTATAACTCCGTTACTAAAAGTTTTGCGACAGAATTTGATGATCCGTAAAAAAAATTCACTTTTTAACGCGACGGAATTAATTACTTTTAGAGACAGAAAATTCCGTCGCTAAAATAAAGGTATTTTCTATATTTTTTCTAATTTCTAAATTTTTCCAAAAAAAATCTTTTAGCGACAGAATTTATGTCGCTAAAAGTTCGTTGCAAAAGTCTTTAGTCGCTAAAAATCTATCTCTAAAAACGCTTATTGATCTGTAAAAAGACTTTTAGCGACGAAACCCTAATCAACCAATCCAACAACAATTTAATTCTTAAACTAAGATTCATCATTTACTAAATTCCAACCAATACAAATAAAATTTAATTCATATACACCACCAACTAACACTAAATACAACAAATTACATGTTCACTAAATACAATAAATTACATTATACAAATCCCAAGTTTCATTGAAACTACAAAAATATAACTCAAGATCCTTGCTTTGAAGCTTGCACAACATCTCTCTGCCCACAATTGTTACTTGTTTACCTTTATCGATCACAACCTGAAAAACAGTATTAGTTGTACAAATTCGTTTACAACGAATAAAAATTTGTCTAGTGCTCATATTCCTTAATTGTAAGTATTTCTTCTTGGTTTAAAATGAGTGACCGTGACTCATGTGAAAAGATTAGAAGAGTATCACCATTTTTTCCTTTGTGGGCATTATATAATATACATGTGAATGGAAAAATCCAACACTGAAAAGTAATAGTCGATGATTCAGAATTACTTAGTTAAGGCAGTTTGCAGTTTGTTTCCAGGTCTATGTAATTGTTAAAATAGAATCATCTCCATGTCATTTATGTGTGTATGTGTGTCTCTATCTATCTATCTATACACACACACACACACATTTGTGGTGAAGTTGGCTTCATCCGGCGTTTATAGCCCTTGTTTGTGACACTTGACTCCCGTCATGTCTCTTTTTTTTCTTTTTAAAAAATTTACAATATTTTACCAACTGAAAGACCTGAGTGGTCAAGTTGAGTTAATTAGTTTGCCCACGTAACAACCGGAGGCCATAACCAGCACATTCATAACTAAGGGCTTCCGAAGATAAAGCTTAATTCTTCTAGTTCTATTTTAGTATGTCATTTCAAGTGCATATGTTGGTAGTAACTCTTAGAGTTTAGATAAGATCCGAGAGGTCTCATCAGCTTTCGGGTGAAATACCTGTGTTCTATTACTTTACGATTCAAAGTTCCTTGGGTGTCTTCAAGATTTTTATTTTCGTTTTCTTAGTCCCACCACAATCAACACTCAACAACATGAATACCTCATACACATGTTCAACAAAATACAGATTTTACAAACAAAATTTACACAAAGTCACAGATTGTGGAATCAATTTACAACATACCCAATATGAATCCCACACCCAGAATAACAGAAACACCTCACAGCCATCTTCATTAACCAAAACCTGATAAAATTACACCATATTTAATCAAATTAAAAAAAAAGCTGAAGTTTCAACATAGCTGGTGCAACATTAAGGAATGGGCTAAACCCCTAACCTTAGAGAAATTGAGACAGAGAGATGAGATTAGTGAGAGAACCGAATGGTACCTGTGGAGACAACGCATTGATCTGCAGAAATAGAAAGATAATGAACCTGAACGCAATTTCTTTTCCATCGATACGTCCTGCAATTTGTCAAATCAATGAAAGAAAAATGATAGGAGCTTTTGTTGAATTCAATTGGACATTCAAATCTGGTTCTTGACACACAATTAATGGCTACGATTCTACCATACATGTCTTTTTCTCTTACTTTTGAATTGTCGAAGCAAGAACTCACAATAAAATCTACCTATACAGTAACGCTCTTGGCAGATATGTTGTAGCGGCAGCGGTGCAAACTGTGCCTCGATTGGGCAGCATCTGTAGAAGGGGTGGGAGGCAGCCAAGGAAAAGGAAAGGTGGCAGAGAGGGTGGCAGCCGACGGTCGGCGTGAGAGAGAGATTGAAGGGCAGAGGATGGGGAGATAGAAAGGAGCGGTAGGGGAAATGAAATGAAAGAAAAGTTAAGGTTTGATGAATTTATAGTAAAATAAAATTGTTATTTTCCAAAATAAAAAATTAAGAAAATACGAAAAATACATTTAGCGACTGATCTTTCTGTCAGTAGTAACCAAAGTCCATCGCTAAAGACCTTTACCGACGGATTTAGTGACGGATAATCCGTTGCTAAAAGTCACTTTTAGCGACGGATTTCATTCCGTCGTTAAAAGTCCGTCAGAAAAAGTAGTTTTTCTTGTAGTGTATTTGATCTACCTTCAAGCACTCAACCCTAATTTCTTAACAACCAAAAGACAAGGTAAGATCCATCTTTCTTTAATAGTTGAATCCCTTTAACCCCTTCTCAGTAATACCTGTTTGTTTCAATTTAGTATTGTGGGATCATGAACTTTTAGTTTCAAATTTTAAGAATTGGGAACTTTTATTTCCAGGTTAGAAATTTGAGTATAGTGGGAATGAAAATGATGCGCATTATTGCATCACATTTGAGGCAAAGGATTTTGGTTTCTGGTTACTATTTTGGTGTATTTCAAGCATGTTTCATAACTATGGGTTTTGGAACGGAAAAGGGAAGTCAATATATTAGGCTTGAAGCTACTTTAACATAAAAAGAAGGCATACTTTCATTACATTACTACCCTTTTCTTAGTTATTTCTTGTGTTTGAAAAGCAATTTACTGCCATTTCATTGCTATTTATCCAGCGCACATGTGTACATATTTGGACATGTTCAATGGCTCTATGCTCCTAGTCATTGCTTGCTTCTATTTGCAGATATATTACATTTTGCTACCATATAATCACCTGTAATAACTACCTAATTTGATGGGCTTTTCTCTTATTGCCTGTAGTGTACTGTCTATTCAACTTTGTCAAGTTTGTGGACACTTGCACTCAATAATAGTTACAAAGCACTACTACCTTATGATCCATAAAAAAAATCTGCACACATCTTTCAAGAATTGTATTCATCACACATCTTACACTTCGTATAGATCTTTTTAGGCAATAATTATCGATTCAAGTACAAATCAAACTAGTACTAGTTACACAATGTTAAAGTAATAATCACAACTAAAAGCAACTTACCCCGTGCATCCTTGATTGTTTTTTGGTATTGGATTCAGTGAAGCTTTAGCATATCCATCAAAGCTATAAACTCCATTATTTCCATTCCATATATTAAATCGCTCAAATGATCTTTACGAGTGCATATGTATATGCTCCCACTAAGCATCTACTTAAAGCACACATTAGAAAACATAATCAATCTGTTGTGATCGTTAAAACAAGATGTAAGCTTTGTTATGCAACATAGGGCTAACAAATCTTCCTTTTGACGATAACAAACATTTATTCTATATATACAAGAGGAAATATATCAATGAAATTCCATTAACAACAAAAATCTCATTTAGGTCATGCAATCATCTATGTTATGCTCAAGATATATCAACTAATCATTCTGATGTATGGTAATTACACTCATACCTAGTTGTTCCTAGCTAAAATAAGATATATATTACATTTGTAGCTAATCTATCCTAGCTAAAACAAGATATATGTTACACTCGTAGGTAGAGATCCTCCTAGGTAAAATAAGATTTCTATGCCCTTCTCCTTATGTCCTCCCGATAGCACACAAGCAGATAACATATAGAGTCAAGATTATTTATTCCCTTTTGCAATCAATAAAAAAGACAATGGTAAGTGTGTGTGGAAGGAAAATTATGAGCAAAATAATGTAGTGAGGTGCATATAAGTCATCAATTTGTGTTGTTCATGTTGGAATTGTTGCGAAAAAAAAAATGAAAGAACAACTCCAAAAATAATTTAAAACAGCTGGCTGAGGTACGAACCATGTCGCTCTCTTAAAATGATTCACGCCCCTTCGGAGAATTACCACTGGAGCATCAAGATTATCTACGCGTCACCTCCGGGATACAACAGCCCAGCCTTCATTATTTCTTCACTCGTAATTCTGCACAAATGAATGAAGTAGAAGCTTCACTCGATACCTTACCAAAATACCCACAAGCCTAAGTGTTTAGAAATCAGAAAAGAGAGCTTAAGAGAAAGCATGAGAGTTGTGTGTTGGAAAGTGAGGAAGAGGTCTCCTTTTATAGGTGAAGAAAAAGAAATAAATTCGAAATTCATTTCAGAAATAAAATGCTGTAGTAAAAAATATGACTGTTACCGAACAACTATATTTTGCAGTATAAACAGTCACGCTATAGTCCCACATGAGTTCTGGGGAGAGGCCGGAATGTAGCCACAATGCATCCGTAAAGTTTAAAAACTCGTACCTCCCCCACTTATCCTTCCACCACCCCTTGTGCGTACGAGTCTTAGACTCAAGCACATCTTACTCAAAGGCCAAGGAGTGTCACTTTATATACTCCTTAAAGTCTTTTACAATAGTCAGTGTGGGATAAGAACTTTCCAAAAGTTTAAGTAGGTAAGAAAATTTTGACTTGCCATTTTCAAGCAATGTGGGACTAAAGCACTTTAGACAGTGGGAAAAAGGTGAGAGTCTCATGCATTGTGAAAATCGTTCTGCCTTGAAACCTTCACTTAGTGTTTCAGTCTTCCTATATTAGAGCCAAAGTGGACTCAGCCTTAAGACGATGGCTACGTTAGGATACATAGAAGACATCACACACACGAGACTCAAGGTATCCTATACCAAGCTTCATAAGCCTGCTCGTTACAGCCATGTGCTTTATCCTAGTTTTCATGAGTGCTCTAGAGAATTAGCCCAATTCTCATAGGAAGCGGCCCCACTTTCACACTCATATAGGTGAGTCTATCAAGGATGCTCTCGTAACTATTACATCCCACCCATATGGGCTATAGAACTCATTAAGAGATCACAATGAATCTCAACCTCCAATATCGTTACGAGAAACATGTACTTACACCATAAGGAGGGACATTGTCACAAGACAAAAGTAGTACATGTACAACACCAGTCACTCTATAATTCGTTGGTCTCCTTACCTAGTTCTTGGGATTTGTAGTCCCTAGGAGGTTGTATCCTTACAGATGACTTATACATTCTTGAACTTAAGTCACATCCCCCTCGATGTATACCAGATCTTTTCTCTAGCTAGAGCTTTTGTAAGTGGATCAGCGAGATTATCGCTTAATCTCACATAATAGATATTGATCGCACCTTTGCTAAGGTATGATCTCACAACACTGTGTTTTCTTCTAACTAATAAGAATTTTCCATTATAATACTTACTTTGCACTCTGCCAATAGCTGCAGTGCTATCACAGTGAATCAAGACAGGTGGCACTGATTTTTCCCACATAGGCATCTCGAACAATAGATCTCATAGCCAACCTACTTCTTCACTTGCCAAAGCCAAGGCAATTAGTTCAGCTTCTATGGTGGATTTGGCAATTATCTGTTACTTCTTGGATCTCTAACATACAGCTCCACCACCTAGTGTAAACACACAGTCAGGGCCATTGCTTGGGAGCCTGTTTCAACCCATATAGGGATTTAGTTAACTTGCATACCTTGCTCTCATGCCCTGGCTGTACGTAACCTTCTGGTTGGTCCATATAAATCTCTTCTTCTAATTCTCCATTTAGGAAGGCTGTTTTAACATCCATTTGGTAAATTCTAAGTTAGGGATTGCTGCTATAGCAATTAAAAGCCTAATGAATGTTATTCTAGTGATCGACAATAAGGTATCAAAAAAGTCAATATCTTCTCATTGTTTAAACCTCTTTGCTACCAACCTCACTTTAAACTTATCAACTGTACCATCAGGTTTAAGCTTCTTCCTTAGAATCCATTTACAACCTATGGATTTAAAATCTGGAGGTAAGTCAACTAACTTCCATGTTCTATTAGCCATTAAAGACTCTATTTCATCATTTATAGCTTCTCTCCAAAGGTCAGAGTCTGATGAGGATAAGGCTTCTTCTAGGGTAATAGGACTTCCCTCAACATTATATACAAGATAGCCAGGGCCAAAGTCTTTCTCTACCCTTGCACATTTGCTCCTTCTATGTTCTTCGTTTCTTACACTAAGAGGTTGTGTGAAACTTGCCTCTCGACTAGGTTGAGATGATTCTATGGTTTTGGTTTCCTCACCCCCACTATCTTTGGATTTGTAAAGAAACTTATCTTCATGAAAAATGACATCCATAGATTCAACCACAACATTATTCTCAAGATCAATACACCTATAAGCTTTACTATTAAGAGCATAACCCATAAAAACGCAATGTGATGCTTTGATTCCCAATTTGGGAATTTTTGGATCAGAAATCCTCACATAGGCTAAGCAACCCAAAACTCTAAGGTGTTCCAAATTTGGTTTTCTATTTCTCCATAACTCATAAAGAGTTTTGAAGATTTTCTTTCTCGGTGTTCTATTAAGGGCATAGTTTGCAGTCAAGAAAGCTTCACACCATATATTTTTAGGTGCACCAGAGCTAGCAAGCATGGCATTAATTAAATTGATCAAGGTTCTATTTTTCCTTTCAGCCAGGCCATTAGAGGCTGGCGAATAAGGAGGGGTAGTTTCATGAACTATCCTTAAAGATTGAATATATGTGGTAAGGCCTAAGGAGTCATATTCCATGCCTCTATCACTTCTCAATCTTTTTATCTTCTGATCAAAACGATTTTCTACTTCCTTGATAAACACAGTAAGCATTTCAAAAGCATCATTTTTTTCATGAGATAAACATAATAATATCTAGAAAAATCATCAATAAAAGTGATAAAACATCTTTTTTCCCATATGTCAAAATGCCTTCAAATTCACATATATCTGAATGAACTAACTCTAGTAATTCAGAATTTCTTTCGACTTTGTGGTGAGGTTGTTTAGTGATTTTTTTCATGCTACAAAATTTGCATTTCTCAAGTTCATTATGCAACTTAAGCAAAAGTCCTACATGACTCATATCTTTAAGATATTTGCCATTTATGTGACAAAGACGAACATGCCAAGTATTCACGGAAGACACAATATAAACGGAAGTAGAAATTTTATTCATTTCAACATTGAGTTTAAACATACCATCACACGCATAGCCTTTACCAACAAACATACCGTTCTTTGATAGAACAAATTGATCGAACTCAAAAGTCTGCTTGAATCCTGCCTTGTTGAGGAGATAATCGGACAGCAAGTTCTTCCTAATATCCGGTGTGTAGCACGTCCTTAAGGGTCAAAATTCTGCCCGAGGTAAACTTAAGAACAATATCTCCCATGCCTAAGACTTTTGTGGAACGAGAATCACCAAGCAAAACCTTGGACATAGTTTTTAAACCAATTTTTGTCATGACAAACATGTCTTGGTGCCCCGGAGTCGGCCCACCATCCTTCTTCACTTCCAACCAGATTAATTTCCAAAATCATAGCAACAAGCGGTTCTTTGGTAACATTAGCTTGCGGAGTATAACAACAATTTCTAGCTTGGTGCCTATGTTTTCCACAAATAAAACATGCACCATTTGCAAAACCTTCATTTGCAAAATTGTTGTTGCTAGAATTGTTATTTAAGTTTTTATTTTTCTTGTTGCTATTTTCACGGTTGGAAGACTGGCCTTGATTCCACTTCTTCGAGTCAAAAGAAGAATGTTGATTTTTAAAACCTTTGTTTTTCATAGGCTTGCCTCTAGCACTCAAAAAATTATTTTGACCCTTAGGAGCGCTATCACTTGATGTTAGGAAGTTTACCTTAGCACCATTACCGGTTGCATTACCGTTACCTTGGTGGCTGTTGGCATGGTTGGCATGTGTGTTGTTGGCAAGAGCTTCATTCTTCTTGTCTTGCTTTCTAGCTTCCTCTTCAATTTGAAGCCGCGCCATGAGGTTGACAATTGACAGTTCTGATTGCTTGTGACGGAGGCCTTTTTGGAACTCCTTTCAAGAATTCGGCAACTTGTCTATGATGGCAGCCACTTGCATTTGTTCGTCTACCTTCATTCCCTCATAGAAGATTTCATGCACAATCATCTAGAGGTCATGCTTCCCGGCTACAACCGACACGTTCTCCGACATCTTGTAGTTGAAAAAATGGCTACGTGCGTACTTTTTTCCGGCTTCCTCGGTGTCATATTTTTGTGGCAACGCTTTCCACATTCTCTTGGTAGAATTATAAGTATAAGAATAGTAATCATATAGCTCATCGGAAAAACAATTGAGCAAATAATTACGACAATCTTCTTCGTCGTTTTCTCACTTCGCTGCGTACCTTTCATGCTCTGCCAATTCCTCCTCACTCATATTTTTTGTGTCTACCTTCTTTAGATTTTTGGCAGTTAAAATCCACACTACTTTCATCAACTTAAGATGGAACAATACCTTGCTAGCCCATCTTTTAAAGGTTTGGCCACCAAAACGAAATGGCTTATTCAAGTCATTTGAGTTGGCAGTGAGAGCAGCAGAAGACATGGTGGAATCTGCCATCGAGACTCGTCTTAAATTGTTGAAATTGTTCAAAAAAAATGCAAGAACAACTCTAAAAATAATTTAAAACAGCTGGCTGAGGTGCGGACTAGGTCGCTTTCTTAAGACGATTCGTGCCCCTTTGGAGAATTACTACCGGTGCAGCAAGGTTATCGACATGTCGCCTCCGGGATACAACAGCCCAGCTTTCACTGTTTCTTCACTCGTAATTCTACACAAATGATTGAGGCAGAAGCTTCACTCGATACCTTACCATAATGCCCATAAGCCCAAGTGTTTAGAAATCTAAAAAGAGAACTTAAGAGAAAGCTTAAGGGTTGTGTGTTGCAAAGTAAGGAAGAGGTTTTCCTTTATAGGTGAATAAAAAGAGTTGTTGGAAATCTGTAACAAACAAATAAATCCAAAATTTATTTCAGAAATAAAATGATGCAATAAAAAATATGACTGTTGGGGAGTAATTTTAGAAACTCTTATCTTCCCCACTTTTCCTTCCCTCCTTGCGCGTGCGAGTCTTAGACTCAAGCACATCTTACTCAAAGGCCAAGGAGTGTCGCTTTATATACTCCTAAAGTCCTTTAATGTAGTCAATGTAGGACAAGAACTTTCCAAAAGTTTAAGTATGTAAGAAAATTTTGACTTGCCATTTTCAAGCAATGTAGGACGAAAGCACTTTATGATTTTACTCTAAAACTTCAATTTTTTTTTCAAAACCAATTGAAAAGAAAAGAGAATTTTTTGTTAAAATACTCCAATAGTTTATAGTGATAAAGAACGATTCCCTTTCTGCCCTCGTACTTTTCTAGCATGAGACGTAGACTTGTGATGAAAAACTAAAAAAGCTTTGTTATTAAGGTGAGGAATTACCTTGGTAAGGGTGGAGAAGACATCTTTGTGATTTTAATTTCTTCTCGTAACACTGGAAATAGTATTTATGGGAGTTTGACATTGATGAAACAGTGGATTAAAATATTTGTGATTTTAATTTCTTCTCTAACACTGGAAATAGTATTTCTGGGAGTTTGACATTGATGAAGCAGTGGATTAAAATATTTGTCGGTGATGTAAGAGCGAGCTTGGAACTTGCTTGTTGAATACGGTTCATACTAAAGATGTAATTGGGAGTTTCCCTTTTTTTTTTATTATGATTAGAACTGCAATTCTTTATATGGCCCGTCGGTCTGAATTTGATACTCTGAACCGAAGTTTCTTGTTGTGCATGTTATAGAAACAATTCCTCGAAGTACGACCCATCATGAACTAATTCATTTCGGTATTTTTTTTGTCATTTATAACTCTTTTCTTTATCCTTCGTTTATACTTTCTCAATTCTTGGATGCTTCCTGACTCGACAAGAAAATATTCTCGGGTCATTTATCAATAGGGTAGCAATATTAGTAATTCATTCTGCAAATAATACAATTTATTTTCTGCACCATGAACGATCATGTATAGTTGCACTATGGGTGCTACTATTTAAAAGAAGAACAGTAATAACTCGTTTGTTGTTTTACTCCAATAATTGAGATATTACGTGTCTTCGTCATATACTCTAATAATACTTTGTAAGTGCTGTGTAATACTTTGTATGAGGAGACCAACCTTAAAAATGGAAAAGGAATATCACAACAGGCAAGGCAAAATAAAAAACACATTAACAAAAGGATAAAAGAAATTATCACCTAGTAAAGAACAAAATGAAAGATTTCATCAAAGATACCATAAAATCAATATGTACTAAAGGGTGCACACATTTTTTACGCTTTTCTATCTTTTATTAAATTAGAACATTAGATGATTTTTCTTTTATCCTCTTCACTTTGTGGTACTTTAGTTAGGATTTACAAATCTTATGCCTTAATTATCTCATGCAAAATAGATTATGGTTGGGTCTCAGTAGATTTAGCTCGTGAGTTCTCAAACTAAAACATGATTAATCATTCATGTCTGTGTAAACAGACTTTAAAAAAGGGGGAGACTACCTCGCTTTGGTAACCCAGTTCCAACTAATCTTGAAACTAAAAAAAATTAATTAGATTTACTTTTGCTTAACACTATTTTAATTAAGCGAACTAGACAAATTCAATAAATGGCAGTCTTCATTACTTATACTTACCAAATGTGTAACTCTAATAATGATGTTTTTTGCGCTACTATCGTGTCACTAACAGGTACCTAGTTAGGCAATTCTCTTCAAACAACTAAAAGCAAAAACAAAAAAGGCAAATTATTATCTAAAGCAATTAGCTCTGCAAAGGTTTCCTTATGCATCAAATCGTCATCTACGCGTGTGTAGATTCCTCCCCAGGGAGTGTACACTGTTCAACTAGCCATCAGGAATGAGGGGCTGCAAAGAAGCTTGCAACTGTTGGGAAATTGTGTTGTGCAGTGGAAATGACAAAAGAGGCTGCTGGTAACTAGTGGATTCTGCTGATGTAGGCACAATCAGTGCCTTTTCCTTTCCCGATCTCTAGATCTCTGTGCGTGTTTGTGTGTGTTTGCGAACATGTGACGTTGGAATAATGCACCCTTTTCAAGTTCACAAATTTTGTTAATGGAACAGTACTGTAAGGGTGGTCACAGAATACTATAGCCGTGCAGTCCAAATAGTTAAATGTGATTCACAGAAGCTCTTGCTTACGCATTGTTTAATATGAAAGCTCTCTGATTTAGCGGCGAACTTCAGACTTTTGCGTGAGAGAATTTAACCATGCTTGAATGTATTACGTGAGACACACGATACCGTGGTGTCTTCCTGATGATTTACCGACTTTTAGAGATAAGTAGAGGGTCCCTCCAAACAAGAGGACAGCCACAAAATAATTGGACTCTAAGGACAACATGACATGTGTCTCCATGGAACACAAATAAAAGTGAAAAAGCTTTTTGTCCAAAGAAATGTTAAAGTTCAGGTAATCCAAAGAGTTCGTGAGGTGGTGAAAAAGGTTCGCTCAAATTTTTCGACTTTTTGGATTTAAACTAAGCGGCAAGTGTTTAGGTTTACACACGTGAGTTCACGTTGAAATCGCTTGAAAAATGATTTAGTTTGGTTTGATGCAAGTTGGTTTAAGTTTATCGCTTACTGTTCAAATAAAAAACAAAACATTTAACATTGTTGAGGTGCTAAGATAGAGTATCAATGTTATAGAAGCGAAAGAGACTACTGCCAACAAATTTAACAGCTATTTAAGGTGAAAGATTTTCCTTATGTAAAAATAATTCAGAGTGAAGATTGTTCCTCAAAAAACTAAGTGCTCTATTTTTTATAATTTTTATTTCATACTTTGAGTTTAATAATGTGGCATATTTGAAAATTAAAAATCTTAAAATTATGACATACACCCCTACGAAAATTCAGACTTTGAAATGTGTAGTGTCGTTCGGTATTCAACTTTCGTAAAACCTTTTACAGTAAACATCCAAAAGGAAAATATAACTTTGAAAATCTTCGCTTGTAAAAGGGTCGGGACAATTGTTAACACCTTCAATAAAAATAAAAATAAATAAAAATTGAAAAAGGTAGAAGATGAAGCAATATATTAAGCAAAGTCCACATCCTTGGTATCTCATTGCTCAACCTTTGAAAATTTCACTTTCCAACAACCAATGAAAGACTATTTTAAACAGTCTGGGAATGAAATTGCCTTTCTAGGTCACCTTTCCATTAAAACCTGCCTTTTTGTGTAACCAAAACTGTAATGCATCTCCCACTAATTATTGCGATCTACATTTACCCTTGCTTTTCCTTCCTACAATTGTTGACATGATCACCATTAACCCCTTTTCCCAATCGTGTCCTCTTGTCTTTCCTCAACTTGATTAACATTTTCGAGTCTCAGTTGTGAGTCTTGTTAAAATGGAAATGGTACACTTGATGGTGTGTAATCCATTACGTGAAAAGGGATCACAAAAAGGCTGGATGAACATTAGTTAGTGGCCCGCTGTTAGGGAGACAAACACTTAGATATATATATATATATATATATATATATATATATATTCTTAACTCAGATGCAAGTACGTTATTTCTAAAACATTTGATAATGAGTTTGTTCCAATCCTTAGGTCAAAATCCAAACGTGTTCTTCATTCTATTATCCACAAGAAAAGAAAGACCAAGAAAGAAGATAAAGTACGACAACCACATGTTGTAAGAAGCCAAAAAAATGGACATTAATTGGGACATAAGAGGAGCGGGAAGAAGTTATTTGCAACCGTGCATTGAGATGTTATACGTCATGCAATTTAGTGCTAAATTTTCTTTCATAAGACTTTTATAGTGTTGAAATTGTAACAAACGATGTACAATAATTTTACATGCAGCTAGCCACAATACACACTTATTTTATTATTTTTTTTATCCATTTTACCTGCCTCAACTAATTATATTTATTGAGGATGAAACCAAAAACCACTTATTATGGGACTCTGCATATTCACAATCCCTCTAGAGTTTAATAGGTAGGGAGTACAAGACCATATCTCTCGTTGCTAGGAGCTCTAATCCTGTGTTGTCAAATGGAAGGGTAAATCTTTCCACACCGAATCAGCAGAGTGGTCTTAATTATCACTATTCATAGTATTTGGTTACAAAAGGGATTGCATAATCTTTCATTGAAAGGGAAGTCCATCATCTATTATCTCTTAAGGTAACACGCTTAGACGGAGGGTGCTTACTTGGAAACCTGTAATTAGGTTTCGTTTGACAAATTTTATTTTTTTGGTTTTCAGTTTTTAAATTGAAAAAATTGAATAGCAGTTTAATTTAAAAAAAAAAATTTATGAAAACAAGTGGGTGTTTGATAACCCAATTTTATTTTGAGTTTTTTTTTTTTAGTATTTGATAACTCAGTTTTTATTTTGTGGTGGTGGTGTTGGGGCGTAGCAATGGTCGATGGTGGTGGTGGCCGGCGGTGGCTGCCAGTGGTGGTCGCCGGCAGTCGCCGCTGCCGGCAGCCGGTGGTCACGGTTGGTGGCTGGTGGCGGCTGGAGGTGGTCGCCGGCAGTCGCCGGGCTGCCGGCGGTTGTCGCTGGCGGCAACCTCCAGTGACTGCTGGTAAGCCGCCGGCGGTGGTCGCCTGAGGTGGCTGCTGGCTGTGGGCGGTGGGAGGGTGGTGGTGGTGGTCTCAAAAAAAAAACCAAAAGTAAAAAATAAATAAATAAAACCCACTTTTTGGAGTTTTTTTTTCTTTTTCAATTTAAAAACTAGTTTTTAAATTGGAGAAGGAAAAAAATGGTTACCAAACGCGCTTTTTTTTCTTTCCAATTTCCAAAACTAAAAAAAAAAACTGAAAAAATAATGAGCGTCAAACGGGGCCTAGGTCGTATGAGCATTGAGTTCTTTGTCATTAGAGTTGTCAAATGGGCCGGGCGGCTCGTGGGCTGGCCCGGCCCGGCCCCTTTCTGGCCCGTGCTGGCCCGGCCCCTTTGATGAACAGTGCTGGCCCGGCCTTTTAGGGCCTAGGGCCTGGGTCTGGGCCAGGCTTACATTTCCCAGGAAAAAGCCCGGGCCAGGCCCGGGTCTGGCCCGGTTCAGGCCCCCCTCTTTACTTTTGAAATTTCACTTTCCCCCCCTTCCCCCAATAGATTTATTCCCCTTTTCCCCCCTAAACAGTACTGAAGATTTAAGTAATGCGAAGAATAATAACACATCTTAAAGTCTTTGATTTTTCTTCTTTATAAATATAGTGGTCATGGGATCGAGTAAATTTTCAACATCTTTATGTATTGAAATTGCTGACCCCAATGCATTTTGTACCCCACATTTGCTGTTTTTTGTCAATTTATGTTACAATTTGAGTGGGCTGGAACTTGGAATCTGTTAGGGACGCTTTAATAAAGCGTCCCTAACAGCAAATTACCATAATTAAAAAAAAAAAACCCTTACCTTGAATAACAAGAAAATGTCAAAAAAAATTAAAAAAAGAAAAAGAAAATTGGGCCCGGGCCGGCCCAAGCCCGGCCCTAAATGTTGGGCCTAGGGCCTGGGCTTGGACCGGGCCCAGATATCCTCAGAACCAGGCCCGGCCCGGTTGGCAGCCCCCTTGGCCCGGCCTCGGCCCAATTTGTTGGAGGCCCGATGGGCTTGGGCTGGGCCGGCCCAAGCCCGGCCCATTTGACATCTCTATTTGTCATCGGTGACAACTACATGAGCCTACAACCTAATCTATAGGGTCGAGGATTGTTTGTCTGAAGTGTGCCCATTGTAAATGTATTTTATATTGATAAAGAAAACTTTATCAAAAAATACTTAAATGGAATTAGAGTGCTAATCTATACCAATGAGCCGAGCATTAGTTAGGTAATTACCACTTGATTGGTCAACAGAAAACGGCCTATTCAGTCACAATAGGCTATGTTACAACAGAGCAGATAACAAAGGATAATGGCCTATACAATCACGTACAATAGGTTAATCCACACATGAATATTTTGTGCGTGTGCGTGCGCATCTGTGTATGTGTGTGAGAGGGAGGATGTGCAACGAGTGCTTGTATACTAGACAATTACGAAACTGGTATTAGTCTCTTTCACGAGGGATGACATTGCAGCAGTTTCTGCAAATGAATATCAATGGCTGGGACAGTATGTGATGCACCATGCACTGTGATGGCTTTCAGGATTGTTGATTAAAGCAAATGAGGCCATTGACCCTACCATTATCATCTTCTTACATCCACCTCCTTTCCCATAAACATTCCATGATGAGGTCTCAATTAAGTAGTTGATACAAAGAATTTCCAGTAGATCTTCCTAACCAAGTGGGAACAACTAATGCCACGATTGAGTACTTGAATAACAATAATAACAATGTAGAGTGTACCATAATGGGAGGGAAAAGCAATCATTGTATTGTGTCATAATCTTCCAAAGAAAACAGAGCAACACTCGTGTACTACTTGGTGGTTTAACAAGAGTGGGGGAAGGGTGAACGACAGTCGATCGTGGTGTATGTTCATGGGGAATGTAGTAATCGTCACACATGTTAATCGGGCTGCTAGTACTTGTACTTTCAAAAGATTGATTGCACCCGAGAATCCCATGTTAACGTCTTAGATGTTTATAGCACGCACATGGTACAACAATCTATACTTTTACTTTTGAAAAATTGACTGCACCCAAGAAAAATGGAGAAAGTAGACCCAAGAATGTTCCAAGACTTATGATCTCTAGCTTTAATGTTTGTACCACGAACAAAGTTTGAAGAAATGCTAAAGAAACGTTTGGGTCCTTCAGAACGAAAAGAAAGTGACAATTCTTCATCTTTGTGACTTCATCTCTTTATTTTCGTTGAGAAATCTGCCTTAAATTAGAGAAGATGACTATGGCTGCTGCCAGTTTATTACAAAGTAGTAAGTTTCGTAATTGGCAAATAATCACTCTCATCTTGGCAAAGATTTCGGCTCTTGTTCCCAGGAGAAAAGGAATTGTTGGCCTTTAACTGCTGCAATCTACCGAAGCCACTCCAATGCAACTTGCTAGAGTTTCAAACATTTTTTATTGTTTCTATGGCTCTCATTCTAGCCCGAGGCCAGGATTACAAGACCACTGCTGAGCAGCCAAGGCTTGCGTTGTGTTATGTAACTAGAGTCTCCTGGAAGAACGTGTATTGTGAGCTAAATAGGAACAAGCTCAATACAATTCTATCATGTTAAGATAAGCTAGAGTCGCAGTCAGTAAGCTCATGAGCGCGTCCATATCAGATTATATTGTTGGATCAAGATTGCCCTATTGATGAATAAGCCGAGCCAGACTAATTCAAAGCTGGTTAAGCACCCAGTCTGTAAATCTTGAGAGTTGAGGCCTGCCGATGATAAGTATGAGCATATTTCTACTGTTTTCGAGGGAGTGGAGTACGTGGGGGGTGGGAGGGGGGACTACGGATGGTAAAGTTGCGCGCTTAGCTTCAGTAGGTTTATGCTAAGAGCTATATACGGAGAACCCTTGTTGATACTATGATGTTGTTTGATATGAGGAATAGTCCTGTGCACGTGCCTCCTGTCACTGCAGAATTCGTGCCTTCAAACTTCCTACCAAGAAGCAAGAAACTAAAAATGCCTCTGCTTGAGTTGCTCTTTGTATCAAAACTTTGTATACACTCGCACTATTTTCTAGTTCAGACGACATTTCCATGTTGTAATCCAATGGGCTGGTGCTGTAGGACTTGAAAATAACCGAGTGTGCATAACACCCCTAATTACTTTTTCAATTCTGCTTCTACAACTAGCCAATTACCAAATACGATGAATCCAGTAGCCAGTTCTTCCAAATGACAACATTTCTTGTATTGGATTTGATAGTTTCTTACAATGGTGCACCAGAGAATCAAAGAAAGTAGCATTGTCAGATCAGAACCTTTTGAAGGTAAACTTGATCATATGCAATGCAAGTGTGTGAACCGAGATACCTCTACAATTACAACCACTAATGTTCCTTCCACCCAGGCACTGTGGCATTCTCTCGATGAGCTCAAGAAGCAGCAAATTTGTTCCTGTCAAAAGGAGAAGG
The DNA here is from genome assembly GCA_033070095.1 of Escallonia herrerae. Taxonomy (NCBI): domain Eukaryota; kingdom Viridiplantae; phylum Streptophyta; class Magnoliopsida; order Escalloniales; family Escalloniaceae; genus Escallonia; species Escallonia herrerae. The sequence goes on from JAVXUP010004434.1 coordinate 29,031, forward strand.
AGCTTTACATCTCAAGTTGATTAGCAGATTCTCTTATCCACTCACAGAACATAGAATAGGAAGATAAGCCTATTCTCTTCCTCGCAGGGTGTTTGCCAAGTACACGTCATATGGGCTGGGCTGCAAGTCCTTCATGGACATAATCTCAGAAAACTGTCAGTACTGTTTTGGTGTAACCAGATGCAAGATTTCCCAGTTGGAGGCACAAATGGAAAAGGACAGTACTGTTTTAGACGTTCAGAGCCCTCTAATATATGCATCGATGACTGTCCCAATCTGCATCCAAGCATGCAATGTACTACTTGAGATCAACAGTTTCAATCTCCCGCACATCCATTTGTCCCAGCACTATCGCGACCAACATAGAATAATCAAATCCATGTCGAGTAACCACGACGCTGAGTATCTTAATTTTGTCATTTTTGTTTCGTTATCATCATGTATCGCTGTTAACTCAACGTGTCGAAACTATGATAGAGATCTCACGGGGAAACTTTTAGGAGGTTAATCACGTCAAAACGCAAGCCTGAAGCTTAATTAATGATTCATCCCATTAGAATGCTTAGTGCAAATCAGTAGGAAGGCATTTGGGAAAAACTGCTAGTTTGACCTACAAAAATGGAAGATAATGTGATATGGGGTCCCATACGCCATCTTACAGGCTAGCGCCATCATGATATTTTGATAATTTCATCTTCATGTGCTGGATCCTATCTGCATTCGATCATGACCATATATATACACATAATTCTACTTGCAAACGTATGTGTAAGAAAAGCGAAGTAAAGAAGAGAAGCCATATGGACCTTAGCTTTGAGTGGGAAGCATTGAAATTTCATTAGTGTGTTAAGGCTATTAGGGGAAGGGCCTATTAGGGTTAACCTCAGTGGAGGCTTTTATGAAGCACTGATGGGGGCGTCGCCCTATAAACAGGCAAAGCAAAAGAGGAAGAAAACTAATGGATACAACAAAGAGCTTAATGGAATTTCTTATATATGGTGGGTCTTCTGGAACACTAAACCAAGCTTCAGCTTCACCATGCTCTGTTCCAGTTTTAGGTACAGCTTAAAGTAATGAAATTATTGATACTAGGTCCATACCTGGGATTGGTTGATTCTTCGTGTTGTATGCAACCCTATTGAGATCACAAGCAGTGACGTAATCACAAATCATTTCTATGGTGGGTACCGAATATCAAACGATAAAACTTGAAAAGTTGATATTTGACCTCAACTTTTAGTTATTTGGTCTCTACCGTTGTTGCTAAAGTAGTTATGCAGCGACATTTACAAGACCTTTAGGGTTGAAGGTGGAGCTCAAGTGGTGAAAATTAGAGCTCAAATATCACTTTAAGCAAAATGACTGGAACCTTTTAAGCAATCGGAGAGGTGGAACGCCTGTTGTATAGGGAGAGAAAAGAGGAACACTACGTTAAGCATGTTTCCACCGGTGCCACCTGCTGCTTCCGTCATTGATCACAAGCTACATATGATTCAAGTGTCATTCTTCCATATCGCCACAATTAACACAGCACCCCGATTCAAAGAACACTATCGGCACTAATATAATGAGACGTGACAATGTTTAGGCACATTGAAAGGTTCTGCCATGGCGATGTATTTTGAGCGGTGACATCATACGTATAGTTGACCAATTGACGAATTTGCACTCACCTAGGAGGGGAAAAAGGTGGTGGCAGGAGGTCGTACGCCATTTCAAGTGGTTCTTCGGATCCGAAACATACCACTGATCAAAGCTTTCTTCTAAAACTAGTATGGACAGCTCAAGGAGACAGGGTGATCAAGTGGTGTGTACTGTAGCTTCATTTTGCATCTACCGAAGCCCACTTTTTTCTTTTCTTTTGCCTTTTTGGGTTTGGGGGGTGTTCGCATTTCGACAAAAGAACCACACCCGAGTTCCCTAGCGTTTGGTCCGCTATCCCAATCATGATTTTCCTACTCCGATGAATAGTGGAGAAACTATGAGAAAGACGAAAATCCATAGCCCATCTTGTTTCCAGCTCGGAAGGCACATAGCACAGCCCAAGTTTCTTGTTTAAACAGCACTTGGGTCTATGCTTTGAAAAAGCCTGCAAGCTGGGACACAAATCAGTCGCCTATTCAGATATCATGGGGCTGTTTCCCAACTTGCCTAACTCCAAAAGCAGATACAAGAACGAGAATGATTATGGACATCAGAAACTTGGCAAAACTTCAATCTCTCAAAGACATGAAAGGAAAAAGAGACAGAAGATACATTTCCTGGTCGTATTCTTTGACAAATAAAAGCATCAAGGTAAGAAATATGAACTGGTAAGATTAATGTCTTAGTTACCAGCTTATAAACTATTCTTTCCCCTTATCTGCCAGCTTATATGCTAGAGTACATAAGATAGCATCCGGCATTCCACTCCAATGTCTTATCAGCAAAGATTAGCAAGTCCTTCCAACTTCACGAAAGAATTTGGGGACCTTGTCATTTTGCCGTCTAGAATGCCCATGCTCCTCTTCTTTTTGTAAGGTGGCATGTCATCACAATGCAGCTCTCTTGCAAAAGAGAAAGCAGAATCTGGTTATTATATATTGGAGAATTAGTGACGGCTACCAAAACTCAATCTCTACCATAAACCCGAAGGATGTAGACACAACTTTTTGAACCGCTTTATCCAGCCAAATGCCAAGCGACTGCGTATTAGAAAGACGAACAAAATTATGTATGGTGAAGGACAGGATGTTAGGGAGCCAGTTGGGCATTTACGGAACTTGTTATATGTGATTGGGTATAGCATTTTCTAATAACCTACAAAAAGAAGAAAGAAATGGATACCCAATTTTTCCTCAAGATTGTTGCTAGTCCATCTTGGCTATACCCTTTGACCGCTCTTGAGTTTCACTTTTCGAGACACATTAACAAAAATCCAACGGTTAAACTTCAGCGCAACTAATCAGGTCAGGATGGAGCGCACCACCCCAACACCACTAACTACCATTATGTCATCCACGACCAACCACTATTGCACCTCCACCACACCCACCACTGAATGACACACCACTCATAATTGAATTCCCCACTAACAAACCACACCTGTCGATCAACACCGCATCTGTTACATTCATCGAATCTGTAATAGGTTTCTCATATCTTGGTGCAAGTCACAAAAGGATTCAAAGGAGAGATGGGATTCAAGTGGTGGAGGATGATTGTGATAGTGGTGGAGGATGATTGTGATGGTGAGACAAAAATGGTAA
>JAVXUP010004435.1:0-32270 GCA_033070095.1 Escallonia herrerae
AGAAGATTAGCAAAGATTGATGCAGGAAACTCATAGAGATGGGAAGAGAGTGCGATGAATCACTGATCTGGACGCTTACTAACACTAGAGGCTACACTGACAAATCCGACACCATTCGTGAAAGGAGCCATAAAGCTTTTGAGAGGTGTGAAAAGGCTGTGAGAAGAGACCGCGGCTAGTAACTAATCTGGCGTCCTAATGAAGAAGCTGGCCTTGGCTACAGCTAGAAATTTCAATGACAAGGATGGCATGGAGGGAACTTTTGTACCGAAGTTACAAATGAGTTTTGTATTTGAGTTTCAAGTGTTGATACTGCCTTTCACAAGATAGTTTTGCGGTCCAAAATAGATGTCGACTTAGTTAAAATTGTGTCTTTACTGCGGTTAACCTTTTTTGGGATAAACTAACTAATAGACCCATGCAAATGCACGTGTTGAGATGAAATTTGATTGGATTGAGAGACAATTTGATTTCTCATCAATCATATATTATAAAAATAGTCAATTATGTTTTAAATTAAAAGAGTAACAAATAGAATGACTTTCACTGAGTTAATGCATATATACATGATAAAACATAATAATTGAAATCACTCTTATATATAAATTTTATGAATAAATTAACCCACTACTTAAAATTATTAGAATAATATTGACCATACACTACAAGAATTGAAGCCTTTAGCGACCGAATTTAGCGACCGCTTTTCTTGGCGGTCGCTAAATCACAATTTAGAGACCATGTTAGCGACTGTCAGAATGAGCAGTCACTAAGGCTAGAAAAAAATTCGCGCGGTCAACAAAAAAAAAGGCGCCAAACTATATCAACCATATTTAACGATAGTTCAGCAGTCGCTAATTTAGCGACCGTTCTTTCGGTCGCTAAATGCGATCGTTAAAGTTAGCGACTGTCATTTAGCGACCGAACTAGCGGTTGCTAAAGGAAAACCATAAAAATCTTTCTAAGCCCTAATTTCTGTCTCTCTATTTTTGTCTCTTTCTCTTTTCTTCTCCCTTGGCAAGCCACCTAGACCACTTGACGGCGAATCATTCTCCGCCGGCAAGCTCACCTCGCCGCGAAAACCTCTAGCAAGCCTAGCTCGGCCACCCCACTGCACACGCCGCCCCTGTTACCGGCCACCGCCAAGCCCACTGCTGCCACCACAAGAAAATATGTATTTTGCGACGAAGTTTTAGCGACGGAAGGTATTCCGTCGCTAAACATGTCTTTAAGCGACGGAATATACCGTCGTTAAAACTCCGTTGCAAAATACTATTACCGACGGAAGACACCGTCGGTAAAAGTATTTTGCAACGGAGTTTTAACGGCGGACTTTTAGCGACGGAATTACCGTCGCTAAATATTTTTTATAAAATTAGTAATTTTGAGTTTTTTTTTAAAATTATTTAAACGACGGAATAAAACCGTCGCTAAAAATTCTGTCGCAAAAGTCTTTATAATAAGACATTCACCGACGGAGTTTTAGCGACGGTCTTATTCCGTCGCTAAAGCTCCTCCATTTAAATCCAGATCTGGTTTCTTTCTCTCTCCCCGTTCTCTCTCTGAAATTCTGCTCCCACCCACCCACCGCCGTTCTCACCTCCGGCGACCCTTCTCTACGGCGACCCAGCTCCGGCGACACTCCCGTCCCCCACCCGACGCCGCGCCACCAAGCCTTGCACTCCGGTCGTGCCACAAAGCCTCCACTGTCGCCGCGCAAGGAAACCCACCACTGCCGCCGCACCACCAACGCCGGCGCCGTCGTACCCACCTCGAGATTTGTATGTCAATTGCCCTAAATTATCTGAATTTTTTGTTAATTTGTCTTCAATTTAGGTTACATGCCCTAAATTATCTGAATTATTTAGATTTGTATGTCAATTTAGGTTCAATTTTTTGTTAATTTGTCAATTGCCCTAAATTATCTGAATTATTTATGATGTCATTCACTTTGTTGTTCAGACGGATCTTGGCTTATTGAAGAACTTGAACTTGTTATCTCTAATTTTCCTTAATTCTTGACGAGGTAGGGAAGAAAACCATATTCGGTAGTTAGTCTGTAACACCGATATAGATCATGGTGACGCTGAAAGGTCATAGATTATGGGCCATTGCATGACATCAGGATAAGAAAGCCTCTGTATTGTTTATTCAATTCAACCGACCACTAAATTGAAGTAATTGAACCATAATTGAACCCTAAGTAAATCCTAAATTGAATGCCCTAATTGAATCGAACCCTAAATTAAACTAATTGAACCCCTAATTAAACCCTAAATTGATTGCCCCAATCTAACCGAACCCTAATTGAACCCTAAATTGAATGCCTCAAATCAACCGAACCCTAAATTGAATCAATAGAGCCCCCTAATTGAACCCTAAATTGAAGTAATTGAATCCTAAATTGAATGCCCTAATTGAATCGAACCCTAAATTAAACTAATTGAACCCCTAATTAAACCCTAAATTGATTGCCCCAATCTAACCGAACCCTAATTGAACCCTAAATTGAATGCCTCAAATCAACCGAACCCTAAATTGAATCAATAGAACCCCCTAATTGAACCCTAAATTGAAGTAATTGAATCCTAAATTGAATGCCCTAATTGAATCGAACCCTAAATTAAACTAATTGAACCCCTGCCCCAATCTAATTGAATGCCCTAATTGAATTGAACCCTAATTTGAACTAATTGAACCCCTAATTAAACCCTAAATTGATTGCCCCAATCTAACCGAACCCTAATTGAACCCTAAATTGAATGCCCTAATCCAACCGAACCCTAAATTGAACTAATTGAACCCTAAATTGAATGCCTCAAATCAACTGAACCCTAAATTGAATCAATAGAACCCCCAAATTGAACCCTAAATTGAAGTAATTGAACCCTAAATTGAATGCCCTAATACAATCGAACCCTAAATTGAAATAATTCAAGCGCATCGGATATGTGAATTTTGAACATTTTTTTCCCATTTGAACATTGATCATTTGTTTGATAATTTTAGGTTGTTAATTGTGCGTTTTAGAATTGTGATTATTGATCGATGATTTTAGGTTATTAGCTGTGCATTTGAAGTAATTGCGATTATTAATTGATGATTTTAGATTGTTAATTGTGCATTGAGCATTTGAGATATTGAGATTATTGACGGAGGATGGGACCCAATTGGATTGAATGTGTGGTTTTTGTTAATTTTTATTGCATTGAGCATTTGAGAATTGAGAATTGAGGTTGTTGACGGAGGATGGGACCCAATTGGATTGAGATACCTGTTAGTTAGCGCAGACACGGACAGCACGTCTGATCGACGGTGTCCGACATTTAAAAAACAAATTAACGTATGCCGATGTGTCTGGAGGTGCGTGTCGGTGGGCGTCGGACACGTGTCCGGAGGCTTCGGACACGTGTCCAAAGGCGTCGGACACGTGTCGGTATGTGTCGGACACGTGTCCGGAGGTGTCAGACACGTATCGGACACCATATCGACACCCTATATGAGGTGTCGGAATTGAGATTGTTGACGGAGGATGGGACCCAATTGGATTGAGATACCTGTTAGTTAGCGCAGACACGGACAGCACGTCTGATCGACGGTGTCCGACATTTAAAAAACAAATTAACGTATGCCGATGTGTCTGGAGGTGCGTGTCGGTGGGCGTCGGACACGTGTCCGGAGGCTTCGGACACGTGTCCAAAGGCGTCGGACACGTGTCGGTATGTGTCGGACACGTGTCCGGAGGTGTCAGACACGTATCGGACACCATATCGACACCCTATATGAGGTGTCGGAATTGAGGTTGTTGAATGTGCATTAAATTTAGGTTAGTTAGGTTAATGCGACATTTTTAGCATGCACCCCCTGGAATCTAATCGTGGCTCCAGCGCTGGCTATAATTACCCCTAATTAGTCCTGATTAACAATATTTTAGTAAATCAATTAACCCTAATTAGCTCCAACGAGCCTAATTAGTTTTAATTAACCCTAAGAACCTGATGAAATTCAAATTAGCTGTAATTACCCCAAATTAGCCCAAATGAACCCAATTATGCGCATATTGATTGTAGTTAGCCTAATTAGTCATAATGTGCACTAACATAACCCAATTACGCCTAATTAGCGCTAGTTAGGACTAATCAACACTACTCGGCACCATCAAAACCCTAATTAGGACTAAATAACCCTAATTAGTCCTAATCAACCCTAATTAGCTATAATTATCCGAAACTAGCCCTCATTAACATTAATTAGCCCTAACATAACCCAATTAAGCCTAATTAGCCCTAATTAGGACTAATCAGCACTACTCGGCACAATTAAACCCTAATTAGGACTACATAACTCTAATTAGCCATAATCAACCCTAGTCAGCTATAATTATCCGAAACTATCCCTCATTAACATTAATTAGCCCTAACATAACCCAATTAAGCCCAATTAGCCCTAATTAGGACTAATCATCACTACTCGGCACAATTAAACCCTAATTAGGACTAAATAACCCTAATTAGTCCTAATCAACCCTAATCAGCTATAATTAATAATCGTAATTAACCCTAATAACCCAGTTAGCCCTAATTAGCCCTTGTACATCCCATAATTACTCCATGTTGCCCAGAGATGGTTCAATTACTCGTTGTTTACAAACCCTGCCTTCTTTATATTAATTGTTGTTTTGAGAAGTCCATTGGCAACGAGATGGTTCAACTCGTTGCCAACGAGTTCTATTTAATGTGGAATTGGTAACATATGCAACGATCATTCTGTAGTTTTGATATTTCGGAAAGATTCTTGCATATCTTATCAATTTCTGAACACATGCATGCATAGAAACCCTTAGTTCCCGTTCAAAGGTACTCATTACAAGGTAATGCCTTGTAATGAGCCTTTGGATGTCCAGTTTGGACAGTTTGGAAAAGCTAATTGTTTATAAAACAGTATTTTGACTCATGCTTTATGTTCTATGTCGTGGATATTTGGTACACGTTCTCGTGTGTTTCTCTGGGTGCATACAGATCTGGTGTTCTAACATCCGTCAAACCTTCCTGAGCAAGGTTAGATGAATGTTAGAACACCTAATCGATGTGGTGTACTTGGAGAAATGCGGGGAGGTGCTGCCGAATTTTCCACAGACATCGGACTAAGCATGAGTTATTCACTGTTTTATAAACATGTGCTTTTCTGAATGGGATAGGACCACTACCTGTGTCAAGAGTGGAGGGGAAATATGTAGACATGTTGTAACATTCATGCATTGATATTTACATCGGCAATGCCTAATCACTGGTCATTATTGAAGGTGGTATACAGTACGATAATTCAGTCGTCATGTCAGTCGATCGAAGTTGGATGAAAAGGAAGAATGCTGAAGATTTTGAGTGTCGCGTTGACGAATTTCTCGACTTCGCTTATGCGCATCCTGCACATGTTGACCTTGATAAGATAAGGTGTCCGTGCGGTAGATGTGAGTTGTTGCACTGGAGAAAAAGAATTGAAGTAAAATGGCATCTTCGTCGGTACGGTTTTATGGGTGGATACACAAGGTGGACGCAGCACGGGGAAACGATAGTATTGTCGTCCAACCTGGCTAGTCAAACTGAAGTTAGGGAGGAGGCACGATATGATTTCCGAGATATGATTATGGATGCTGGGCATGCTAATGTTGACTGGGGTAACGACAGTCCACAACCGCCGAACGAGGGGGCTCATCAGTTTTATGAGTTGTTGAGAGCTGCGGAAGAGCCGCTGTGGGATGGAGCTCCGAAACACACACGGCTGTCTGCGGTTAGTAGGTTATTACAGTTGAAATCAGACCACGGGCTGAGTGAGAAAGGTTTTAACGAGTTTGTTACCTTCATCAAAGAAATACTGCCCGAAAGTGAAAAGCTACCGCCGTCGTACTATGACGCGAAGAAGATGATGAGGAAACTTGGGTTGAGCTATGACCGGATAGATGCGTGCAATAACGATTGTGTATTATTCTGGAAAGAGAATAAGGATTTGTCATTATGTCCAGTATGTGATCATTCGAGGTACAAACCGGACAAAGGGAAGAAGAAAAACATTGCATGGAAGATATTGCGATATTTCCCGGTCACACCACGGCTTCAGAGAATGTACTACTCCTCCAGTACAGCTGAACATATGAGGGCTCACCGTGAGACTCGCAGCAACGATGCCGATGTGCTGACACACCCAGCTGATGGAGAGGCGTGGAAGGAGTTTGACCGCAGGCATCCAGTCTTTGCTCAGGAAGTTCGGAATGTTAGACTTGGTCTGGCAACCGATGGGTTCAACCCTTTCGGTCAGTCTACCACGCCTTACTCCTGTTGGCCTGTTATTATTGTCCCTTACAACCTTCCACCAGGCATGTGCATGAAGAAGCCGTATATGTTCTTGTCGTTGCTTATTCCGGGGCCGAAGAGTCCCGGTAAGGACATAGATGTGTATTTAAGGCCGTTGATTGATGAGTTAAAACAATTATGGAATCATGGAGTCGAAACATATGATGCATCCCTTAAACAAAATTTTCAGATGAGGGCTGCTTTGATGTGGACTATACATGATTTCCCCGCATTGGGAATGACGTGTGGCTGGAGCACACATGGGAAGCTAGCATGCCCTGCTTGTATGGGCGTGAACCCCGGTCATACGTTAAAGCACGGCGGAAAGGCCTCGTGGTTCGGATGTCACCGTAAGCTTTTGCCACCGGGCCATCAGTTTCGTAGGCAGAAGGATAAATTTGACGGGACAATCGAGCGTGAGGTTGTCACACTGGACTACCCATCTGGTGAAGAAGTACTCTCACACCTGGAGGCACTTGATACTGACATACCACACGGTAAGGGTGTGCCGGATCGGAAGATTGCAGGGTTCGGGAAAGAGCACAACTGGAGAAAATTTTGTATCTTCTGGGAGTTAGCCTACTGGAGGACGCTCGTTATCCGAAACAACATGGATGTGATGCATATTGAGAAGAACGTTTTTGATAATGTGTTCAACACAGTGATGAATGTCAAGGGCAAATCGAAAGATCACCTTAAAGCGAGAAGGGATCTACAACAGTTGGGTGTACGCCGTGAATTGCATCCTCGGACAGTCAGTGGGAGGACCATACTTCCGAAAGCACCTTACTGTCTAGACAAGAAACAAGTGGAGAAGGTCTGTCAGTGGGTTAAGAATTTGAAGCTTCCGGATGGGTTTGCGTCCAACATATCTCGTTGTTGCAATGTATCGGAATGCAAGTTCCAAGGGATGAAGAGTCACGACTGCCACGTATTCATGGAGAGATTCATTCCTATTGCCTTCCGGGGACTGTTGCCACGGGTTGTTTGCGAGACTTTGACTGAATTATCTCATTTCTTTCGAGATATATGCGCTTCTACGATCCGGGTGAGTAACATGGAAGTGCTTGAGAAGAACATTGTGGTGACGATTTGCAAGCTGGAGAAAATCTTCCCACCTTCGTTCTTTGATTCAATGGAGCATCTGCCTGTTCACTTGGCATATGAAGCTAAGATGGGTGGACCCGTGCAATATCGGTGGATGTATCCCTTCGAGAGGTAATCCTTAAATTGTTATAGTTGTTCGTTTACACTTAATGCGACATCTGTTATCATTGATATTCCACCTAACTCGATTCGCTAAACTTCTAGGTTCATGTTCCATTTAAAGAAAAAAGTCCGTAATAAGGCTCGGGTTGAAGGCTCAATTGCGGAGGCTTACGTAATGGAAGAACTTGTAAACTTTTGTAGTCAATATTTCGGGCCTAATGTTGGTACGAGGTTAAATCAACTAGGCCGAAATGACCCCGGATCAAGCACAAATTTGGAAGGGCAATTGTCAATATTCAAGCAGCCAGGGAGTCCGTTCGGCCGAACGTATACTCGATGGCTAACGGATGAAGAGTACAGTGCTGCAACAATATATGCCCTTCTAAATTGCGATGAAGTTTCGGCATTCGTTGAGTAAGTTAAAGTCTTAATTCACTTACATTGTTGTACATAATTGAAAGTGTGTGTTAAGTGAGTCAACTATATTGGTTTGCAGTGAGTTCGATGCGGAATCCTTAATCACTGATCCCGCTGGACTTGAATCTCATCGAAAATCACAATTTGTACAGTGGTTCAAAATTCGTGTAAGATTGTTTAACGAAATTATATTATGTGTTATATACAGTTCTGTGGCCAATTAGTATACTGATTTATCCTTAATTTTTACCGTCATCTACAATAGGTTCAGTCAATGGATAGACCAGTGGCCTCATGCTTGAAATTACTAGCCGAAGGCCCTAACAAACAAACATCCTGTTATGGAGGCTATATCATCAACGGGTTTAGGTTTAACGTAAAAGATGATGACCGAACAAAACAAACCCAAAACAGTGGAGTCTTGGTCAACGGCGACTGTTATGCCGAGAATTGCATGGATTTTTACGGAGAGCTAGATGAGATTGTTGAGCTAACATATTTGGGTTCCCAAAACCGCCTGGTAATGTTCAAGTGTACGTGGTTCGATGTCACATGCAGTAGAGGAATCCGTGTTAGCTCTCAAGGGATTGTAGATGTCAATGTCAAGTCAAGACTTGCATCAGACGAGCCCTTTGTGTTTGCTAGTCAAGCTGTACAAGTCTTTTACGCGGAGGACGTCGCCAATCCCAAATCTCATTGGTATACAACTATCAAGTCCAAGAAATTGCCCGTGACATATGACAGTGAGCTAGACTCCTTTCAAGCCGACCAACCACGTGTCTTGTTCCCTGTTGAGGTCAACAACGAGGAGGACGATCTTCCTCTTCCAACAACACTTCTTGTGGGAGAAGAAGTCGTAGATGATGACGCGGAAGATGTTGAAAGTGTTGGAGATGATGTGACCGAGTCTACTGATGAAGAGGATGAATTAGAAGATGAAGAGGACGACGAGTCCCACGAAGAAGAGGGCGACGACGAAAGTGATGAAGATGATTCGCAAACTGAAAATGATTGACTTGTAATGTTGTAACATCACGGGAAAAATGTAGTAACATTTTAGAACTTGGTGTTTATTGATGTGTTTTTGCACATCCGTTATATATATATATGTATATATTATTATATATATATATATTATATATATATATATATATATATATATATATATATATATATATATATATATATATATATATATATATATATATATATAGTGCCGATGATGATGTATGCCTAAATTATTGTTTTTCACGTGTTAATGTCTTTGTATATAATCTATATGAAGTCAGATATGGATAGGATACGGGCTATTCGTGGCCGGGCTGGACGCCGAGCTGCTTCCTCCCCGGTTAGTCCCACCTCGTCATTGCCTACTGATGACGAGGCACAGAGTGATCGCGGACAGCCATCGGGGGCCCAGCCCCAGCCGTCGCCGTCGCCCCAGCCATCGCCGTCGCCCCAGCCCCAGCTCGAGCCGTCGCCCCAGCCCGACGCAGATTCATCCCACACGCGCGTGCATTCTCCATCTTCCGTGGGTTCTACCTCAGGTATAGTTGATAACGGTGTTTCGTACATTTTCGCTAGCCTTATATTTGAACTGTATTAATGTCTGTGTTTTGTAGGATCTCGACGAGGCCGTGGTCCGACACGCGGGGTACGCATCGACCCCCAGCGTAAACAGAGAGTTACGCTCACGCAGGAGGGCCTGTAAGTACTAAAAATATCACCTCATGCCTTATGTTTAAAATTTTGGGGTGTTAATTTATATTTGAACTGTATTAATTAATTTAATTACTTCTTTGGCAGGATCCTGGAGAATATTGCGAGGACGAAGATCGGCGTTCTTGTGAAGGGCCGATTCTTCGAGCCACGCCTGTACTGGAAGGACTGGGATGCCGCTGCGAGGGAGGCCCTATGGGAGGAGTGGCTGGTACGGTGAAGTATTTTTTTCAGCGTTAGTAAATGTTAAATTACAGTTTGTTTTATGTTGTTAATTTGTGTTATTGAATGCCTTACAGGAGGGGTTCACGTTTGACACGCCTCAGCAGCAGGTACTGGGGCAGCAGGCTTTCTTTGCCTACATCGGCAAGAATTACCGCCGATGGCTCCACGATGCACGGGACCGGGCGAAGAAGGCGCTGCCCGCGGGTGCCCCGATGACGGACATGGCGAGATATCCCCCACATTGGATATCTCACCGTGTATGGGGGGAGATGATAGATCGGTGGGCTGCGGATCCAGGTTGGGACGCCAAGAGTAAGAGCGGGACTGAGAACAGACAGAACAAAGATCCGACGCACACGGGGGGGTCGGTGCCACACGACATCGTCCGACACAAGAACGCGGTCGAGCACCCGGATCTGGAGGACGATGAGGTCGTAGCTCTGACGTATAATCAGACGCACGTGCGGAAGAAGGACAAGGACGAGACGCACCGGGCGGGCGACTATATTTCAGATATTGCCCGGCGGATCGATGTGAGTCAATTTATTTAAGTTAATGTTTTTTCTTTCTATCCTCAATGTCTGTTTCGTTAATTAATGCCCTAACATATCGTTAAACCACTATTTTTGCAGGCCTCGTATGAACAGCTAAGGGGGTCCGAGCAGCAGTCCGGACAGCCATCAGCGTCCACTAGTACGGCTGCGAGTACTGGGGGGTTGAAGCGATGGCTGGATACGCCGGAGGTCGTGAATCGGCCGAAAGGCCGCATACGCGGCCTGCCTAGCACGACTGCTCGTGCCGTGATAGGAGCGTCCTCACCCCCTGCTGCCCCTCCACAGACACCGGCTCCTCGGCCTCAGTTGGACGACGAGGAGATCCAGCGCATTGCTACAGTGGTGTGCCGGATGATCAGGGAGCAGGGCACTGCTGGACAGGCCGCCCCGGCCCCGGATCAGCAGGATCCAGATCCGGGACTCGGGAACCCCTGATGAGCCCCTTCCCGTGCCCGTTCCTAGCTTCCCCCCCCGTGCCCGCCTTGTACTCTTCTCCCCTCTCCTAACCGGCTATATCCGGTTCCCGGCTTGTACATATATGAATTTTTTTTATTATAAATTTTTTTATAATTGATTATATATATTTCTTTCTGTATTGATTATTGCGCGTTGTTGTTGAGATTTGAAAATTGTATTACAGGTTTGGGTAATTGAAAAATAAAAAAAAAATTCAAAAAAAAAATTGACTTTTGGCGACGGATTAATTCCGTCGCTAAAGTATTCCTACAATCAGTTATTTAGCGACGGAATATTCCGTCGCTAAATAAGTTTTTTAGCGACGGAATATTCCGTCTCAAAAATATAAATCCGTCGCTAAAGAATATAATTCGCGACGGAATATCCGTCGCTAATTAAAATAAATCCGTCGGTAAAAATGACATATTTAGCGACGGATTTAAAAATTCCGTCGCTAAACTATTAGTGACGGGCTTTTATACGAGGGATATTTAGCGACGGTGAATCCGTCGCTAATTCTTTTAGAGACGGATTTTTGGCTTTTAGCGACGGATTACCCCGTCGCTAAAACCCTGTTTTCTTGTAGTGTGCCACGGTAAGTCAAATGCCCTTAATTCTTCCTGTAATTAGCTTTGTTTTCCTTCCCCTTTCTATATTTTGTTCCTTCATGTTACTAATTTGTCACCAATATCCCCATTGTTGGTGTGTGCTGTGTGTGTTTTTGTTTGTTCCTACCCAATACGATTGGCATAGAAACACACTTAAATACTGATGCCAAGGAAAGTGAGTTCGCAGTGGACGTGGAGGTGTCACAAGGAATGCAGTCCGAGTCAGATGCCAAGTATGATGATGTGAGACACAGCAAGGGCGGAGCAAGGGCAGAGACCAAGGGCTTCCCAGACAGAGCCTGAGGATGGCAGTTCTGCGAGGGCGATGGCGTAGGGTGAATACACGACGACAGTCACAGTCCGATGCTTAGGTCCAAAGTCAAGGTCCTGTATGTTTCTCTTTCTAGGATTCTAGAGTGAGAAAGTGAAAAGTTTGAGAATGTCCAACTCTCAGAAAATGTCCCAACCTCAAAATGAATTCTCAAGACCTCTATTTATAAAGATTGAGATGATGATGTCATTAACCGACACGTGGCGCTCCCCGAGAGTGACACATCACTAGGGGGTCCACGAGTGTTGATTCTCTACTGACTGTCGGATCGCATAATCACCAGACCTGCCCCGTACAGCATCGTTTGTCTGCCTGGAAAGATTGGCTTCCACAGCATCAGTGTGGCTAAAGAATCCCCTTGATTTAGCCACCAATCTAAGCCCTTGCAGAGTCCCATAGTCCTAGCAGCGGCTAGGAAGACCCGATGCCCAACTGCCAGGCAGACTAGGTGCGATGCCCTCCGAAGACCTGCTCCCGCCTCGGAGTGACCCGGGGGTCATAGTCCATAGGGGTGCCGACGCGAGCCCCCAGTGCTGGAGCACGTAGACCAGTCACGAAGACACCCTGGAGGAGATAGTGTCCTGGAGGAGTCGCCTATCCCGCAGGTGATTCCTTGTGCCGAAGCACTCGGAGCGCATCAAGGTAGCATCTCGGAGGATCCATTTACCCGACTGGCCGAGGTAGCATACCAGAGGAGCCGTCGACCTGGCGAAAGGGGAGTTGAAGAGCTCCCTGGTGGAGATAGTGTCCCGGAGGAGTCGCCTATTCCGCAAGCCGAGGTAGCATCCCGGAGGAGTCGTCCACCTGGCAGAAGAGGAGTTGAAAAGCTCCCTAGTAAAGATAGTGTCCCGGAGGAGTCGCCTATCCCTGTGGGGTGAGTCCTGGTGCCGGAGCACTTGGAGCGAGTCAAGGTAGCATTCTGGAGGAGCCGTCTACCCGACTGGCCGAGGTAGCATCCCGGAAAAGCCGTCTACCTGGCAGAAGGGGAGTTGAAGAGCTCACTAGCAGAGATAGTGTCCCAGAGGAGTCGCCTACCCCCGTGGTGAGTCCTTGTGCCGGAGCACTCATAGCGCGTCAAGGTAGCATCCTGGAGGAGCCGTCTACCTGGCAGAGATAGTGTCCCAGAGGAGTCGCCTATCCCCGCAGGATACTGCACACTTCAGAGAGTGGGTCGAAGCATCTTCCACTTCCATGGCAGGGGCGCATGGTGTGGTGAATGAGTGCGGTGCCCGGGGGGCATGTAACATGATTGTGGTGCATGGGCGCAATAAAGTGCGTATGGTGCCTGGGGCACGACATTGTGACAAAGAACCTAGAGGCACGGCTGTATCAGCAGCGCAGCGCATGAGCGCGGCGAAGTGTTAGAGTGTGACTCCTGGACACCGGCGACGGGGGTCGCGGAGTGATGTCCGGGCGACGGGGGTCAAGGAGTGACGTCCGGTCCCTTGAAGAGTAGTACAAATGCTAAGGAGATAGGCCGAAGGCCAACCCTTGGGGAAAGGCCAAGGCCAACCCTGAGGGGAGGCCGAGGCCGACCCCAAGGGGAAGGCCAAGGCCAACCCTGAGGGGAGGCCGAGGCCGACCCCAAGGGGAAGGCCAAGGCCCACTTCCATGGGCAAGCCCTGAGGTGCGCCGACGGGCGAAGGGCGATGTGCGACAGTCGGAGCGTGATGAGCAGTCGCATAAGGATGAGTTTCTTGGTGACGAAGTCACGTAAAAAAGTGAGAAGTGCACTTGACTTGAGCGTGCACGTTTTGACCGGTTAGAAGCGTTGAATATTGACTGTTGCTAGTGTGGACGTGTCGTACAAAATGGGAACCCCATTGGGCCTTTGAGTGCGACCAGAATAGGTTGGGAACAAATACTTTCATATATAAGTGTACATGAACTGCAATCCGTATTAGCTAATGTTTGTAATCTGCTGGTTTGATGTATTTTGATATAAGTGACACTTGATCAAACAAAATAGTGAAGTTTAGATCAAAAGCCATATCTATCTGATCGATTTGGCACAGAACAATATAGTTATCTTTTCCGTCTTTTCTTATTTGGGTTTGATTCCTTTCTTCTTTTCTTTGTTTTGTGCTGGGTGTGGATGCCCAATTATGATTGGAAGCAGAAATGGAATGAATTGGGCTATTCACTGATTTATCTCTGTTAAATTTAGCTCAAATTTTGGGTTTTTCTTTAATTTTTCTTGCCTATGATTTAACCATTGGGTATTTTTTCTAGTTTTTCTGGGTTTACTAGAGTCTAGATATGATCGACTTTAGATTGCTTGTTGATATTATGACATTTTGTCTATGCAGCAGTGGGAGTATCAAGTTCCCTCACCTTTTGGCCTCTTTTTATAACAAGATGTGATCAATAGATGCTTCAATCTAACAAGTGATAATTCCTTTGTGAAAAATGGTTTCATTTGACCCATTATACTCTAGGTTCTGTTACTTGCACTCTAGTTTCCGTTATTGGTGTCATCTTTAATCTGCAAGAGAGCTTCTGAGTACCTGGATAGAATGCAACACAAGATGTAGCTGTGAGGGTTTATCAAGATTCTGATAATTCCTCCTTCCCTGTTGTTGCCCCTATTTGAATTTGCAAATTACTGGATTCTGGCCTTGGATGCTTATTAGTAGTAGCCAGATAGACTGCAAGAGAGCTTCTGAGTACCTAGATAGAATGTAACACAAGATGTAGCTGTCAGGGTTTATCAAGATTTATAGATTCTGGGTTAAGCTTGGAAAGATTGGTGTTATTCATGGATCAACACGTACTACTGTCGGCACGTACTACTGTATGACGAAGCACTCTCTAAATTTGTCAATAGCTCACTTTTTTCAATATCTAAAACTGTGACAGATTTATTGTTTTGACATCTACTTTTAAGACTAAACCAAATGCTAATGAAATAAGATTAATGAAGGTAGCACTGCCTATGATATCATGGTATGGATAATATATTGCTTGATCTAGTATGAATTAAGCCTTAAACTTCCACAACAGACCATAAATCTTAATAAAATAATAAGTGTCTTCATTAATATCTATATCTACACCTCTTGCTTCAAAAGGAGTTACTCTTGCACCCAAGGTCTAAAGAATAACTGAGAAGCTTAAGTCACGAAAAGAAATAAGGAAATTTTACTTACTGACCAAGTAGAACATCTTTGATTTGATCAACATTTTTAGTTATTTTTGTTGTGCTGTGCTGGGGTTTTGATTATATATGCACAGGAAGCTATTTGATTTGATCAACATTTTTAGTTATTTTGTTCTTGTTTTTTTTCTGAACTGAAATTCTGTTGATATTCAGTATTTTTCCCAAAATAATGAGCCTTGTTGATTTATGTTTCATGGAGGTTGCTCTTCCACTGGTAAGAAG
This sequence comes from Escallonia herrerae, assembly GCA_033070095.1. Classification (NCBI taxonomy): domain Eukaryota; kingdom Viridiplantae; phylum Streptophyta; class Magnoliopsida; order Escalloniales; family Escalloniaceae; genus Escallonia; species Escallonia herrerae. Next base: position 15,249 of record JAVXUP010004435.1, read on the forward strand.
CGATTCTGGACCCCTAAGGAAGGTATGTCCCATGCAAGAGAGTCCCTATTTGTTTGCTTTATTTAATTGCTACATCCATGTAAAAACGATGTTGCAAATCATGGACAACAAATATGTGGGGATGCTTGAAACTTTTAATAGAATATACTGCTATACTTGTATCTAGGAAATTTCATTTCATGTTAATTGATGATTTTAGGTTATTAATTGTGCATTAAGCATTTGAGAATTGAGATTGTTGATGGAAGATGAGACCTAATTGGATTGAGATATCAGATTTGTGCATTTTGAACAATTTTTTCCCATTTGCACATTGTTTATTTGATTGATAATTTTAGGTTGTTAATTGTGCATTTGAGAATTGTGAATATAAATTGATGATTTTAGGTTGTCAATTGTGCATTGAGCATTTGAAAATTAAGATTGTTGATGGATGATGGGACCCAATTAGATTGAGATATTGGATATATGATTTAGCTAAATGGTGGGTTGAAATTAGGTAACGCGATAATGAAACATAACATGGTGGAGAAGAGGTCATGGTAGAGAAGAGATCGATGATGAAGCCCTCTGTAATGATGATGATGACGACGACGACGATTCCGTGGAATACGTTGATGACGAAGAAGAAAACGATGAAGATGAAGGGAACAAAGATGACGAGGAGGAGGAAGACGTTCCGTTGTCTATTACTGATAGTGATTGATTGTGCAGAGCAAAAAGATTCTTATCAATGTACTTTTGCACATGCCCTATTTATTATTTAAATTGAAATGATTATTAGTTGATGGTGGTTGACTATTTAAATTGGGTTGTCTTTTATACTCGGTCGTGCCACATTGTTAGCGTACTAACTTTTGCACTTAAGTTGTTTATTATTCAAGCGAACTAATTACACTCAATTAACTTTTTCACTTCCCACTTTTTGTAGCTATGCTGAGATCCAGTGCACCCCGAGGTCGTGGAGGTGGCCATCGCGGAGCTACTTCAACACGGTCAACCCCCCTCCCTAAGATTGGTGATGCGACTACTTCTTAGCAGCCGTCATCGTCATCAATAGCTTCAGACCATGGTGAGATGATATCAGTTTTTTGTCGAATTGAAAGATATTAGTAGCTATATATATACATATACATATATATATATATATATACATATATATATATATACATATACATATATATACATATACATATATATATATATATACATATATGGATCGTGATCCATTGCTAGCGCTAGCACTGTTTGTAGCGCTGTTTGGCCGTCCGCTACATAATGTAGCGAACGATAATTGGCCGTCCGCTACATTATATAGCGGACGGTGCTAGCGCTGCTAGCGCTAGCAATGGATCACGGTCCTACATATATATATATATATATATATATATATATATATATATATATATATCAGGTCTTCCTTTTTCATCATTTGCAGCGTCTAGTTTATGTGTACTGCGAGGTATCACCTGTGGGATACCTCTTCCACCACCCATGAGCAGAGGATTACTGCTCATGTCCGAGACAATTAGTTTGTTTTTAATTTTTAAAGCTCAATTCTAACTTAATACACACTTACATTGGGATTGATGTATCTTTCTTTGTGATTTCTTATAATTAGCTTTGTTGAGGATTGTGTTAGGACCAAAATCAGTCCTATTATCAAGGCTCACTTCCCACAGCCTTATGCGACATGGGAGTCATGGATGGAATCTAACAAGGAACTTGTCTGGGGGAAGTTGTTGGTAAGGAGCGCAGTATTTTTATGTGCTTTACTTTGGTTTTAGAAGTACATTATCGATGAATTTTTCTTGCTAACCGTGTTTGAAATTGTGTTGAATTATGTTTAGGACTATTTCAAATTTGAGTCCGACGGAGCCGGAGAACTTGGGAGGCAGGCCTAGGAGTGGCATTGTTAAGAGAATTACAAGAAATGGATGCTCAATGCGAGGAGGTGGGCGCTAGCTGGGGCGGGTATGACGGATATATCTATGACCAGGGATCACAACCCCTAGTACTTCTCCAAAGCCATGTGGGGATAGCTTGTGTCGCATTGGAGTACAACAGACTGATGAAGCTAAGTGAGTGAGGCAAGGAGATGGCTCACAGCGAGAAGATGAAGCATAGTGTTGGTTCCCGTCCATTTGCCATGCACGACCTGAGGTTGACAGAAGAGCACCCTGAGAGAAGGCCCATATGAAGCTTCGTCGCTTTGAGCACACGCACCAAAAGAAAGATGGGAAGTGGGTGTCTAAGAGCACAGAGCAGTTTGCGGTGAGCAGACAACTCTTGTATTACTTTTGTATTCCTATTGCATTCTTTGCGGTTGCGGCTAGTAGCATTTCTCTAACATTTTCGTTGTTTTCTTATACATAATTTATATAAAGAAAGAGTTCAGGCCAACTCCCAGGCAGACGGTAGCTAGACACTGGACGAGTTCTCGTTGTGGTCAGATGCTACAAGGGGTCCTAGGAAGGATCGTATACTCAGCCACCCTCATCAGTCCGCATGATCATTACTAGCCAGCAGACCTCAGCCTCAGGCGAGACCAGTTGTAACGGTCCTCGGGCAGATGCAACAGATGCTTTGGAGGAAGCGCGCTTCAACACAAGGTTTAGCAATCTGGCCTATAGAGACCGTTTTAGCGACCGCTTACTGGCAGTCGCTAAAACCCTTTAGCGACAGCGTTTATACCTTTAGGGACCGCTAGGGGCGGTCGCTAAAAATCTACTTTCTTGTAGTGATAACGGTATAAAATATTAAAAATGTTTCTCATTTTGATGCATCATTATGCTAATTGATTATTTCAATGTATCTAAAACAACTGTCAAGGTAAAACTGTATCGAGTTTTTGTTAACATGCTAATTTTCTAGTTCTTGGGTTGAGATGTAATTTGGTTGGGTTAAGAGAAAATTTGGTTTTTCTCATCAATCATATACTATAGCATAGTCGATCATTTTTTAAACTATTAGAATAACAAATAGAAAGACTTTCATTGTAGTAATGTACACATATATGCATGATAAAAGATAATAATCGAAATCACTCATGTATATAAATTATGAGTAAATTAAGCCACTTCTTAAGACAATTAAAATAATATTGACAATAACTGTGTACAATACTAAAAATGTATGTCATTTTAGTGCATTATCATGCTAAAAGATTACATGAATATATCTAAAACTAAAGGTAAAAATGTATCGACTTTTTGTTACCATGATAATTTTCTGGTTCTTATATCCTTCTTTCATTTTTATGTATCAGAATCTAGTCACTATCGTTTGCATAGTCATATCACGATCGCATATTACGTTGTGGGCGAGGTTATTCACACTCAGAAGGAGAAAACAAAATTAACATGTATTGTTCAAATAACTTATCACTATGTTATTTGGTCAAAGGAAATGTCAAACGGAGAAAATTTTTTGTTCATGCCTAACTTATCATACTTATATACGTACAAAAAAAAAACTAATATTTTGTTTCTCATAAAAAAAAATTGGCTTTGAATTAAGATTTGTGAATTTTTTTTGGCAAGACATAAATAGAGAATTATAGTTAAATCACATTTCCATATGGTTTTGTAATCACCATTTTTCTTTTTATACTCAGGATTATTTATAGCATTAATGTTGAAGTGTAAAAAGTACAGTATTCAAAAAATAAAGCATGCAATAAATAATTAATTATTTCATACAAAATAATAATTTCACTTTATTTTAATATGTTAGCACTAATTTTATTTTTGTATAAAAAAGGAGCTTCAGAAGTTAAACATTCAAGAAATTAAACACAACTATATATTTTTCACTTATTTACTTATTCACATTTGAATGAAATTTTTACCAATACTCCATCTAAATTTTTTTTCTCACTTTACTTTATGGCTCATATCATTGATCAACACTTCATTTTATAGATGTTTCTGACATTAGCTGAAATTATTATCGAATCAGATACAAATTACCGTCTTTGCATTGAAAATCATAAAAGCAGGTAAAAAAGGCACAAATTATTTATTTAGTAAATTATTATGTAGACTTAAATAACATACCGTGCCATGAGAATAGAGTTTCAAACATAAATAGAGACACGTGGAGCTATTTTACTTACTTTCAAATAAACATCCTTTTAAAATATAAATTAACTTTAGAAAGAATGTAACATTGTCTAGTGACGGTATGTGGGTTTATTGTCACAATAACCATCATGTTCTACCCCTTCACTACAACATAACCACATGCACAACCACCATCATGCATGCCGGTATCAGTACCACCAATTACTACCATCACAACCATCACATTTACCACTATATTATCGTTGTCACACACAATGATCGCTATCCCCAAACCACCATTACTATCATCATAAATACCACTGCCACTTGTACCGTTTTAACCACCCTCAATGTCACCACCACGCCTACCGCCACTATTGCTCTATGTGGGAACAAAAACGTTATTAAAAAAGGAAGTCTTAAGAAAATATATATGAGCTCTTAGTCTTATGATACAATATACATATCGATTTTCATTTGGATTTACTATGTCATGATATCATAAAAGATTAATGCATCCACCACCTTATGGCTACCATTGTCATTAGTATGATGACTACCATCATTAATGTCCCCAAAACCATCATCGCTATCATCGCTACCACCACGTTAAAGTAATTATGACCAACACAACCACTATCGTCGCCTTCACCAACGAATGTCACACCTACCACTACTATAATTTTGACTACCACATGCAGCATCTCTGTCACACTTTTAACCTTACCATTATCCCCACCGACACTATTGGATTTGCCTTTCAGATCACGAGCATTTTCCTGACTCAACCATAACCGTAACCATTAACATGGACCACCCCAAGTTACCATCGCCACATAAGAACAACTATCTGTGTTTTAATCATCCAACTGAGGGGCAAAATTCAAAATTCATTTAGTTTTTTTATTTATTCTATTTGCCAACTCAACTTATCTGCCTTATCACAATCTATCCGCGAATTATTCACAATTATTTTCATTAAAATTCAATTTTGAAATTTTTTGTCAAAACAAAGTTTAAGATGTTAGTCACAGACGATGGATGCATAAGACTCATAAACTTATCCTAAAGCTTGGAGATAAGATTCCTCAAAAACACACCTCTTGCAATCTCAAAGCGTAAGTCGGAGAGTTCCTCGGCCTTCTTTCAGCATTTAAAGAAATATGGTTACAAAATAAAGTTATATTTGAATCACTGGTAGAACCAATAAACAACGGCTGGATCAACAGTGATCCAAAGCGAAACCAAGAGTATGGCATGAAAAATTCACGAGGATAAGATCTCTAGAAAAGACTTTAGTAATTTGCCGAATGATTTTAGAGTCTCGAATGTTGATAAACCCTTGGTCTACCTTTTCATTCTTCTATGCTATCAACTAAAGAACTTGAAAAGGAATAAAGTATGGGCTAAACTGCTACCATAAATGTTTAAATATATGAGAAGGAAGTACTTTCTTATGATTTGAACCTCTATTTAGCAATGTTTACGTCTTTAGAGTGCCGTTAAAGATTGCCGCTATTTTGCTAATTCCAAGCTCAGTTCTAAATATTGTCGCTAGAGATATATTTTAGTGTCGTACTTAAACACTCATCTCCCAATCGATAACAATGCAATAGCGAGTTCAAAAATATGGTGCGTATATACATTGCTGGTGCCATAAATCAGAACCACCTTTAGCATTATGAATAGTTAAGAATAACCCTAGGCTAGAAAAGAGAAAACCCCCACTACTTGCCAAGTTATATCACTGTACCTATAGAGCTGAGGCCAATGTATACATACTTTACAAACATGACTTCATGGCCACCTAATATATACACTTTTACGAACTCAAACGGCTGTAGGAAGCTGAAAAAAATTAAAAAACTTGTCCATACTTTTATTTAGCTTTTAAAAGTCATTTACTTAAATGTCCATCGTAATTTTGATACTATGAAACATTAGCAATCATATGGAACAATAAGCATACTAAATACGAACTACTCAAGGTAAATTAAGACCAAGTCATATGACTAAATGAATACAATCAAACTAACGCGTTAAGTACATACCTGTTGTTCTTGCTGAAAACTATAGCGGGTAACCTTGTACTGGAAAAAGTACGAAAAAGCATAAACCCAAACCAATATATTATCAGTAGTGCATATAAAAAAATAGAAAAAAAAAATAGAAGGATGTGGACAGTTTCAGCCATAAAAGCTTTATCAAGCTTATAGTCCATGCCTCAAGTTTTTAGTCCATGCCAAAGCATAGATTTGGATGATAGAGATAGGGGGTTCATTTTTCTACTGGGAAGGAGTAAGAAATGCTGGCGTGGCTAGCTTAAAAACAACATCTCAACCAACAACTAAGGAAATAAAACCGGTTTTCAGAATTAAAAAAAAAAGAAAGGAAACAAAATTGTTCCAAAACAATAACAGAAGTCAGCTTATGTTGTCATTTTGATGTTTGAAGGTTCAATCCCCATGAAAGCAACTCAAACTCCCATGGTCATACGTGTGGGTAAGTGTAGATATGTTAGTGATCTGCTTGTGAGAATAAAAACAAAAACAAAAAACAAATGATATATTGAATAAAAGACTCATTTTTTTGCACAGACTTTGGGAGCATTGTCATTATGACTCCAAATCATAAGCACAAAGTCTTTATATATAGTCAGCTGACGACTCATAATGCAGATATGCACACATACCACAAGGATTACATCGTCCCAAACGTCAGGAAGTAAAGTTGATGTTCGAAACACAGGAAATTACATCATCCCAGATGCTCAATTGAAAAGTCAGTGCACGGAGAACAAGAAAATATGACAGAAGATAAAAGTTGCTCCTAAATTTTCTTTCAACGCTTGTTCTTCCTTGCCTTGCTCCCATCCCGAGTTCCTGCATCCACTTTGTTAACATAAGGATTTACCCATAAAGCTATGCTGCGAGGCTTCAAGCAGATTAAACAAACTAATGTCAAACCTTGGTTTCTGGAGTCTCCAATTCTAGTGATGCTCTTGCTCAGAACCCCACATCTGCTCACGCTTGGAAAACAAAGGAATAGATGAAGGAAGACATAATACTCAGGTTTTGGAGATGAAGGTTTACAAAGTTTAGGCAAACTGAAATACACATATGATGGATGAAGATAGTTGTTAGCACATCATAGGATTGTTGAGATCAAGGATTCTGAAGAGTCCAAATTTAATTGAAGAATCCAACAAATTTAGGGGGCTCTTAGAAAAGAAGTTGGAGGTGATGTGGCAGGAGGGGAGAAGACTCAAAAATTCTTACTTGTCAACCAATTGAGAGCTTAAAAATGTTATGTGACGTAAATATAGAGCCTTAAAAATCCTGTGTCACAATTTTAAGTGAATGTTTTAACTTTACACACACACACACACACACACACACACACATATATATATATATATATATATATATATATATATATATATATATATATATATATATATATATATATATATATATATATATATATATATATATATATATACTAATCTAGTAACCCGGACAAGGCCCAGGTCGGTTATAGTTAACGACTTATGTATTCGTACGTTTGAGTGTCAGTATATTTTGGTAAAGTTAATGTTGGTTATTTAGGTGTTATATCGATAATTTTGAACTAAACTTTATTTATATTCATGTGCCGAACTATCAAATTCAGTATAAGTCGTATTCATGCATTTCATATATAAGTATCATCATAATAAATAGAAACCCTAAAAAAAGTATAAAACTGAAAAACGTTCCAAAATAATAAATATCAACTAATTCTATGTTTATTACATTTGTGAAATATCGTACGATTACAAACGATAGTTAAATATAATATTAAAAGAATGATCATAAGGTTCTTTTTAAATTATTATACTACTATGAGATTGAGTAAAAGACATGTCAAATGGATAAAATTTTTGTTCAAATCTAATTTGTCATATAGACTGTGATAGAAGAGGCTACAATGACTTAAGATTAACAAAAAAAATTATGTTCAATTACTTTATTCTTTTGCTTTATGGATTATTGATTGAGTTCTAATTTTATTATGTATTTTAGTGATTATAGTAATGCCTAAGTTATAATAATTTCATTTGTTCATTAAGAATATAAACCAATTTACGTCCGAGATTATGAGCTAAATTATTTACTTTAACAACTACCAATATTTTTCATATCTAAAGTTTATTTAAGTGCTAGTAATCTTACTAATTTCTAGTAAGCTTCAACAATAATTTTAATATATAATTTTATCTCTCATGTTCTTACATTCTTTCTTACTAAGAGTTTTCTAAAGTGCAAGTAAAAGTAATCTTTACTTATCTTTTACTCTTTAAATTTTTGGATCTTATCTAGTTGAATACTTTAGGTGATAAAAGTCATAATCAAATATCAATAATTTAATTTATAATTAAGTATAGTATAAAAAAATCTCCAACTTATGAGATATAAAATTATTTCAATATATAATTTTGTCTCTCATGTTTTTATATTATTTCTTAGTTAGAGTTTTTTGAAAGCGCGAGTAATCTAATAATTGACGACGTACAAAGCTTATGACTTGATACTTACAATTGATTTTTTTTTTCTATCAACCGGGATTATGCACATGTTAAATAAGTGCTTAACTTTAGAATCTTGACAGTCCATAACAAATGCCATGTACATGTTAAATAAGTGTTTAACTTTAGAGTCTTAACAGCCCATAACTAATGCCATGATCTATTTCTCTTCCTTCTTGTATAGCTTAAGTTTTGGGCATAGTTATAGGATTTTCATCTTTTACAGCTTCTTTTTAGCCCATAGAATTAGTTCTTCAGTGTATATATATAGTGCTACATGTAAATGAGAAACAATCCAACAATTGAATTGATACCATTTTTGTCATTTTCTGCATGTAAAAGGAATATATGATTTCAGTTTGAGAGCTTGAGGTAATCTAACTAAAAATTAGTTTGTGAAAGTGAATTTCTATTTTGGCATTTTAAAGTGTGTTTGAATATTAAGTCAAATAAGGCGTGATTCCTTTTTTCTTTTTCTTTTTGGATTTTTTTGTGTGTATATGATTTTCATTTCATAGTTTGCGTTATTTAAGTAAAACTGCTTCTTGAATGCACGTCTATTTTGATATTTTGACGTATTTTAAAAAATTAAGTCATTTTTTGTTTGTATATTGCTTTCATAAAATAATTAAGAAAAAATCTTTATTTTTTGAGTATAGTCTTTAGTTTCATACATGATTGCCATAGTTTTCTTTATTTTTTTAAGTGCTCTTGAGGTGTTAATAGTCGAAATCAAAGCCTAATGTGTAAATATATGTCTATAGCATAGAGTTTTAAAAGTTGTACAATTAATTTTCTAGTTTTATATTTATTTACAAATATTGGGACAATTATACTAACAAATTTTTCAATAATAAATCGTAGAAAAGAGTTAATAAGTAGGGGAAGATTTTAGTATTTTACCTTTGAAAATTTTATTTTGTTATTTGGAAATATTTTTAAAGTGTTAAAAGTGAAAATTAAGGCCTCGCATGTGAGTGTATAGATCATGTCGAGTTTTAGAAGGTGTAATTAGTTAATTTTCTAGTTTTAGAAGGTATACAAAAATTGGGAAAATTAGACCTACAACTTTTTTAATAATAAACCATATTAAAGTATTCATAAGTTAGAGTAAAAAAGAAAACAAATATGAAAACAAATAAGATAATGTGTTGCATAATCAAAAGAGATGACATGTCGCGTAAGTAACGTCATGAATATTCATGTTTTTTTTATTTCTAATACAATAATCTCAAAAATTATTTATGAAATTAAACTGTTATTTCTGTATTTTAAGAGTTAAATCATATTCAGTTTGATTCTTTTTTATTTTGCATTTATTTGTGTATATGATTCCCAATTTAGAAGTTGATGTCACACAATTAAAATTAATTTCTTAAGTAACTTACATGTTGGTGTTTTAAAATATTTTAAAAAATTAAGTCATATTGTACATTATTTTCGTAAATAGAAATGAAAGATCTTTATTTTTAAGTCATATACAAATATGATTCCCAATTTAAAATTTAAGGCCAATTTTGTGACACATTGTAACATCCCGAAAATTTTCCGGAACGTTAAACGATCGATCTCAGTAGTGCCACAAGCTGTCAGAGCAATTAAACCGTTTATCAAATGAAACTCTCAACTGACTGTTATAAATAAAATGCCAAATCTAAGTCTGCAAATTTAAATAATATTATTCGCTCATGCAGGGGTTCTAATGAACAATACAATAACTTCAAATATCTTCTTACGTTCGCTCGGCTCTAATCCTTATTCGGGCAACTTAATGCTGGTTGCCACCTGCGGAAAAGAAGTTAAAGAGAAGTGAGCTCAGTAAAGTCACTCAAAAATTTAGTAGAGAGATACGAACAATTTACATAATTAATATGATTGCAATATAGAGGAGATTCAACTCAATGCCATAAACCAGATACAAATAAGAGCATTTTTCAGATACGATGCAACAACCACGAATACTTTGAACATGAGCAATTGCAAAGCCACATAGACAGTGCAGGGTAATCACTTAGCAAGCCACAAAGGCGATGCTCACTAACACTTTACACCAGCTAGTCCATCAAGGTACTAGCGCACACCAATACACCGGCTAGTCCATCAGGGTACTAGCCCACGCCAAACGCCAAACACCAGATCCTCTAATACCCACCAACTCTGCCAAAATACACCAATGCAAGAATCTCATGTCAATATGCAGGATGACAACATTTTGATAATGCAACATGTTATTCGATGCTCGATGGAAAATAATTAATCAGCACCGATAAGATTTTCAATAAACGTTTTAAGGTTCAACGAAAGGTTTAAAAGGCAAACAATGTGACTTTATAAAAATGACAGAATCCAAAAGAATATCGATAACAAATCAGAATAACATATGAAATCAATTATAAGGAGTTTGGTTTGGATGAAAATCCCTTACCTCGATCCAAGCAAAACGAAACTACAACGCCCACGATCAAAATCCTCTGAATTAACCTAGGTTGACAAATCACTTATCAGAACACATTCTACACTATTATATTATAAACCTAGTATAAACTACTCACAGTACACTCACTCCTCAACCCGGATGACGAAATTCGAAATGGGTCCCGCACACAACCAACCTAAGTAGAAGACCCGTCACACTCCTTGAGACTCAGAAATATTCCAAAAATATTTTAAATGTAATTAGGCATTATTTATAGCTAAATACAGCATATGGAATAAAAATATAAATTTGAATATTTTTGAATTAAAAATAATTCTCTAAATACACTAAAAACTCATAAATTCCATAATTGCTTATAGTTGGAAATAAAGACTCTTAATTTTTTTTAAAGTCTTAATATATGTATAAAAACTATAGAAATTGAAATTTGACTTTAAAAGGCACTAAAACTATTTTTTTATTTTTTATTTTGCTAAATTCAATGCGATACAAAAAATAGTAATAATTCAACTCCAAAAATTACTAAATTTTTACTGAGTCTTTATTATATTGTAAAAATATTACTCTAATTTTTCCAAAATAATTTCATGGGTTTAAAGACTCAAATTGTTTTTAAAAAAAGTCTGAAGTTTCAGAAAATATAATAAATAACGATTTCAGAAAATTATAAAATTTTGCCACAAATCCTACTATAGCCTAAATTATAATACTGTAATTTTTCACATGTTAAAAATCACTGTACTCTATCATATATTCCCGCCATACCAACTCTAACCCCATGCATGTATCGTACCTAACATTGCCCGATTTTCACTAATTGCATACTCAAAACTCACTTCTTATTCTTTCTTAATCCTTACACTCACAGACCCACATCAACACACGCCTCACTCACACCAACCAACCTGCAATTCACTTATCTTTACAAAACATACACATACACACACAAAATTTCCCACATACTCTTTTATACACACATGCACCCATCACTCATCCACAACACACACCCCTACAAACAACACAACAATCACAGACTCACACACCCAGCTGGCCCCTTGGCAATCTTAGACACACACATGCATCCAAGACCACAAACAACAACACTCACGCACACACCACTCACGACACACATGCTCACAATATTCACACACACTGAGACACTCACACACACGCACGCGCGCACGCACGCACACACACACACACAACACACACTCTTTCTCTCTCTCTCTCTCTCTCTCACTCTTAAATACCCAAGCACACAGCCCTTCCCATTCATACTGCCTACACCACCTGCAAAAAATGTTCCCACACACACAGCACATACAAACACACACACCCCCAGTACACACGGACACATCAACCCACAATGCACACACTCTTATGGCACCTACCATGGATGTCCCTTCACGTACAACACAAGCACGGCCATGGCAGCCCCTCTCACGGCTGCTCTCTCTCTCTCTCTCTCTCTACCCATAGCCCCTTCATGGCTGTTTCTCTCTCTAAAACCCACAAATACAAATACACAACCCACACCACTTGATTCCACACACCATATGTATGCTATGCATGTCAATCACTCTCACAAATTCATATGTGTAATACCCCGAACCCTAAAATACTCTTCATAAATTAAAGTGATATTTTTAGCGACAAATTTAACTTTTTCTAATGTTGATATAAATTTTTTATTATTTTATTATTTAACGATATATTTTATTATTTAACGTCGACGTGTATTTTAGAGATGAATTAATTTTAAGCATTGGTATACTTTTTAGTGACAATCAATTTTAGTAGTGGTCTACTTATTAGCGACGTTTTGTCAAACGAGAAATCATAATAACTTGTTGATAAATTTTCTTAACGCATAAATTATCATAAAGATATATTGTTGAACCGTTTTCGAGATAATAAATTCGGGTAAGAAGTTTTAGCGACAAAAGGATATAGATCTTCCCGTGGGCCTCATTCCTTTAGTTATTCACAATTTTGACATCATATTGGGCATGGATTGGTTGTCTGCCTATCAAGCCTATGTGGATTGTCATGGAAAAGTAGTTCATTTTGACATACCGAGTTAGCCTAAGTTTGTTTACCGTGGGTCTAAATCGAGTGGGCTGGTCAGTATCATTTCAGCAATCAAAGCCCAACGATTATTACGACGGGGTTGTCGGAGATATATAGCACATGTTATTGATACGAGTCAGAATGATAATGAGTTGAAATCTATTCTTATGGTAGAACAGTATCCGGATATAATTCCTAAAGAATTGCCAGGAGAATCTATAGATCGTGAGATTGAGTTTATGATCGACCTCGTTAAAGGAATAATTCCTATCTCTAAGGCATTGTATCGTATGGCTCCAGTTGAGATGAAAGAGCTGAAGGAGCAGTTAAAGGAGTTATTAGATTGAGGGTTCATACGTCCTAGCGTATCCCCATGGGGTGCTCTAGTCATCTTTGTGAAGAATAACGATGGTACACTGAGGCTCTGTATCGATTACAGAGAGTTGAATAAGATAACGATCTGTAATAGGTACACATTGCCCCGTATTAAAGACTTATTTGATCAGCTTCAGGTGCTTGTTATTTTTTGAAAATTGACTTGAGGCCCTCAAGGGTATCACCAATTAAAGGTAAGAGAGAAAGATATACCGAAGACAGCGTTTCAGACACGCTACGGACATTATGAGTTTGTTGTTATGCCTTTTGGCTTAACGAATGCCCTAACAACATTTATGGATATGATGAACAGGGTGTTTCGAGATTATTTAGATCAGTTCGTCATTGTGTTCATCGATGATATTCTAGTATATTTGAAGTCGGAGCAGGAGCATAGGGAACATTCGAGGCTGGTGTTGCAACGTCTGAAAGACCATAAATTATATGCAAAACTCTCGAAGTGTGAATTTTGGCTGCAACAGGTTGGTTTCCTTGGACACGTGGTATCCAAGGAAAGTATTTCTATAGGCCTGAAAAAGATTAAGACAGTGATAGAGTGGCAAAGACCCAGCACAATAAAGGTGGTGCATAGTTTTTTGGGTTTACCAAGTTACTATAGACGATTTGTAGAAGGTTTCTCAAAGATTGCAGGACCTTTGACACATAAGAATGTGCGATTTGTTTGGACTGATTAGTTTGAGTCTAGCTTCTAGGAGTTGAAGCAAAGAATAGTGATGGCACCAGTGTTGACGTTGCCATCAGATTCAAGTGGGTTTGTAATATTTAGTGATGCCTTTAGGAAAAGGCTTGGTTGTGTATTAATGCAGCATGAAAAGGTGATTGCCTATACATCATGGCAATTAAAGACTCATGAACAGAACTACCCGACTAATGACCTAGAGATGGCAGCAGTGATCTTTGCCTTGAAGCTATGGAGACATTACCTGTATGGGGAGACTTGTGAGGTCTACACGGACCAGAAAAAGCCTCAAGTACATATTTACACAGAGGGAGCTTAATATGAGACAGCAGAGATGGCTGGAACTTCTTAAGGATTATGATTGTTCCATCCACTATCACTCGGGTAAGGCCAATGTAGTGGTGGATGCCCTTAGCAAGAAGAGTACAGGGAACCTAGCTGCATTGATTACGAGACAGCCTCAGTTGTTAGAGGAGATGTGACAATTAGACCTGGAGGTTAGATACCAGGATATGGTGCAATATTAGTAGCTATGCAAGTTCAACCGACATTAATTAGCACGATTAAAGAGGCACAGGCAAATGACCCTGAGTTTTCCAAGATTATTGGAGGTAATGGAAGCAAAAAAAAGATAAAATTTGAGGTTGACTCAGAAGAAGTATTACGATTTGGCCGCAGGTTGTGTGTCCTAAATAATGACGAGCTAAAGCAAGTGTTATTATCAGAGGCTCATAGTTCTTAGTTTTCAGTACGCCTAGTAAGTACTAAGATGTACCATGATCTTCGAGAACATTTTTGGTGGTCAGGAATGAAGATGGACATAGCAGAGTTTGTGTCTCGACGTTTGGTTTGTCAATAGATAAAGGCCAAACACCAGAAGCTAGCAGGAATGGTATAGTCATTAGAGATTCCATAGTGGAAATGGGAGCACATCACTACAGATTTTGTGGGAGGTTTACCCAAGACGGCTCAGGGTTATGACATGATTTGGGTTGTGGTGGATAGGCTTACTAAATCGGCACACTTTTTGTCTATTCGAGCCAATTTTACTATGCAGTAATTGGCTCAATTATATATAGATACCATTGTGAGACTACACGGAATACCGATTTTGATTGTGTCGGATAGGGATCCACGTTTCACTTTGAGGTTCTGGGAGAGTTTCCAGAAGGCTATGGGAACGGACTTGAGGTTTAGTACGGCTTTCCATCCATAGACAGATGGTCACTCAGAGAGGACCATTCAGACTTTGGAGGACATGTTGAGAGCTTGTGTGATAGACTTTTTAGGTACTTGGGATCACCATTTGTCATTAGTCGAGTTTGCATATAACAACAGCTACCAGGCCAGTATTCAGATGGCGCCTTTTGAGGCTTTATATGGTCGAAAGTGTAGAACTCCATTGTGCTGGGATGAAGTTGGAGAGCATCGACTCATCGGCCCAGAGCTAGTTCAAATAACCTATGAAAAAGTTGATTTGATCCGGTCACGCATGAGAGCGGCACATGATAGACAGTGCATGTATGCTTCAAAGTGTACACGAGATTTAGAATTTGAAGTTGGTGACCGAGTATTTCTGAGAATATCACCTTAGAAGGGGGTTATGCATTTCGAGAAGAAGGGCAAGCTCAGCCCTAGGTATATTGGTCCTTGTGAAATCCTTGAGAGGATTGGACCAGTGGCATATCCTCTAGCATTGTCACCAGACCTATCGCATGTTCACAATGTGTTCCACGTGTCGGTGTTGAGGAAGTACGTGCATGATCCGACTCATGTATTACAGCATCGTCCTGAGGATATTCAGACAGATTTGAGTCATGAGGAAATACCGGTGAGAATATTAGACCGACATGAACAAATACTGAGGACCAAGGTGACACCGCTAGTAAAAGTATTATGGAAGAATCACACTACTAAGGAAGCTACCTGGGAACCAGAGGAGACCATGCAAAGTACTTAGCCCTATCTTTTTGACACTACAGGTGCGTAAATTCGAGGACGAATTTTTTTATAAGTTGGGGAGAGTGTAATACCCCGAACCCTAAAATACTCTTCATAAATTAATGTGGTATTTTTAGCAACAAACATAACTTTTTCTAACGTTGATATAAAATTTTAATTATTTTATCATTTAACGATATATTTTATTATTTATGGGTGTTGACGTCGCTAATAAGTAGACTGCTACTAAAATTGATTGTCACTAAAAGGTATACCACTGCTTGTTGATAAATTTTCTTAATGCATAAATTATCATAAAGATATATTGTTGGACTGTTTTCGAGATAATAAATTCGGGTAAGAAGTTTTAGCGACAAAAGGATGACAAGGGTTTTCTTGTCTTTGTCTAAGTAGGGTTTTATATATAGTATCATCTAGGGCAGCTGTCAATACCCATATGTTTCCATCTTCTGGTATGCTTCAGAGTTGCGGGAGGGAGGGAGAGAGAGAGAGAGATCTTTAGAGAAAGGATTGAAAAGATTACTTTCCGGCGGTCGAGTTGGTTTTTTCGGTAAGTTTGTTTTCTCATTCTCTCAATCTTTTTCAGTGTTTTACGAGATGAAGGGGCTGGGCATGTAGCCATGTGTACGTGGGTGAGGGAGCCATCATATACAGGGTAATGGAAAAGTTTTTAATTCATATGTGTGATGGTTATATATATATATATATATATATATATATATATATATATATATATATATATATATACATATATACGTAGGTGGCTGAAATATACGTAAATGGGTCTCAATTTTCTTGTGAAGATCTGTGAATGGGGTAACCTTGGATAAGGATACCGTGAGATATG
>JAVXUP010004436.1:0-32230 GCA_033070095.1 Escallonia herrerae
TGGCATTGTAACACCTCTGTTAATATGCAGGATGAAGTATTAATAATTATATCGCATCTCACATTATCTGGTGCATCTTATTTTCTATTTTTTTCTTGCCATGCTTATGACTATTCCTAGTTCCGGTAAATGGTACTACGGTGACTGCTTGATATTTGGTTACGAGTCCACATATGTTTTGGGATGAATGCATGCTAGACGAGATTGATGAACATTATCATGTAGCTTTTATTATACAGTGGTCACTTCTACTCATCAAAATAAAACTATATGGTGGGTAAGTCAAGATGTAAATGCAGCATCATGGTCAACATATATGTTGTCTTTGGGACCCTAAATTATCCTTGTGAATCAATATTTAACCAATTACATGTCTCCTGGTATCATGGGACTTGAACTTCCATGTCGCCTTCTTATGTTTGCTAAGAGGGTAGAAGCTTTTCTTAATACCATGTTTGCTTAGGACACTTGAATGTTCAAATGAAATTATTTCTTGGGATGCCCTTTACATGTCAGGTGTGCTTCAAAGTTTTCTTAGAATTTGAATGGTTTCAAATGCCTTGTAAATCAGGGAACTCTTGGTAGCCGCTTCAGAGTTTGACGCTATTAGCATCTGTATTCAACAGGTGCGAAGTTGGTCGTCTAGGAACATTAAAACCAACGGACTGTATGTTAGTTGTTAGTACTAGCTAGCCCCTCTATTCCCATTGTTGTATCCAAAAAGCGGTCTTGTTGGTTCTTTTTTCTATACGACATTAAGTTGTAAATTTTGGTTCATATTTGTTGTCCTTGGGTTTCTCTGAGTGGGATGTGAAGACTTGTTTAATGGGGTCAACAACTATCTCTATGCTATAATGCTGCTTGCTAGGCTCGAACTTAGCAGCCCATTCAGTAATATAGCACCATTTTGGTGTTACTTGGTCAACCATTAGCTATCGATCCTCCTTTTTCCCGATCTTCTGTCAAACTTTTCATACAAACCTGTCGTATACAGTCTAGGTTGGAAAAGCTTATAGGTTTGTCACTTTAGTGAATGTAGGAAACACTGGCTGGGTCATATAATATGATGCAAGGGAGTTCTATGATTAGCCTTGTATCTTTCATATTAGGTAACAGCATCTGAAAATTCTTGTTACAGGTTTGAGATTTATTAAATATTTTTCTCTATCCAATTTAACTAAAAATCTGAGGTATTTGCCAAGTACAAGACTTGGTATCAAGTCAATAAAATGGTATCGAAATAAAGCAGGTTTTTCCACCTTTCTCGAAGAGACTTTGCTGCGTCTTTTCGGAAGGTTTGGTTCTTTAGATTTTAACATGTAATTATGGAAGATATTGATTAACTACATAAAATTTGAGGTTTTTTTCTTTGTTAAATTGCTCTTAAGTTGTTGGCTCTAATCTTCCTTCTGCAAAATCAGAGGTTTTAAATTGTACATTATTTGTCTCGAAACTTTCCCCCCTCTTCTGTTAACTAAATAATTCAACAAAGCTTAATAAAGGTTGGAGTATGAGTTGATTGGATTTACATTTCTATACAACCCTAAGCTTCCATCTACTACTTGAGCTTTTCTTTCATGAAGTTATGTCTATAGGATGAGATTACACAATTGTTTAACATAATGTCTTGGTTAATGAAAACGAAAGGCTTTATTCTTTTCTGAAGTGGTGTGCTTTGACAACGTTGCATCTCAAGTAGACATATTTATGCTGCTTATGCTGCCTTGCTTGACTTCATTATTTGTACGTTAACATGAGAGTTCTATATGTTTCTGTTGCTGAATTTTGATATTGCGTATTATGAACTCCTGAGTTCAGTTAGATATACAGTAGTATGGTGCTGCCAAAATTAATTGTTGCCTTAGTAGGTAGATACGGTGTTGTTTCAGATTTATATATTCTATGTGATTTTGGTACTTGGATGGACGATACTATGTTGCATTAATGCAAAATGTCGTAAAGATGTGCCAAACTAACTAGAGTCACTTTTTTTATTATATTGAGATGTACAGATTAGGTGCATTGGTCATTTGTCTTGAGATGCAGAGTTAGGTGTATTGTTAGTTGGAAGAGGTATGATCTTGTGTGGATAGACGGCTGGCTCAGCTGCATTAATCTTCGATTGTTGGTTGTTTTGTTGATCGATGTTCTTTGGACCACAATCTGCATATAATTGTCAATATTTGCTGATAGTTGGTAATTCGTGCAAGGATAGTCTGTTAATTTTGTTTTCAATTTTCTGTATGGTTTAGCAGGGAAGAAAGAGATGGGCAAAACTAGATTTTACTATTTTGCTGGTGCTTAAAAAAAGGAGCTCTCTTCCACTGGATCAAAATGTAAAACTAAAACTCTACAGACATGTATGAGTACATGTATGTCTATGCTTACGTGAATGTAAATGGTGAGGTCTTCGTTACTTTTACCCAAATATGGGCAGAAAGATTTCAGAGCTAGGACCAGAAGTTTTTTCCCCTCTTCTTCATTACCTTCTGCACTCCTGGTGTAGCATCATTTCTCTTTTCATTGGAAGCGGGAGCTTTTTTTGCTCTTTTCAAGTCTGCTCAAATGGGACTCTGTTGATATCACCGTTCGATTGTCATTTAGTCCTCAAAATTTCCTCCTTTAATTACTATCTTTATATATGAATGATGTCGGTTCTCATCTGAGATATTGCTTAACATTCTTCCCAAAGTTGATATGATTGGTACGCTTTATTTAACTTATAAATTATGATTGCTCTTTAGAACAAAGTTAAACTTCTCACTTTGCATCTTCACAATTTTAGTCATGGTGTCTTGTGTAACGTTGTTTCGCTTTATATATTTACTAGGATAAATCATCTACTGCCCTTTCTCGAATAATCATTTCCCAGTCTCATCTTTTTTTCTCTCATGCATTTGTAGTTGTTCCTCTGTTTCTTCTCTTATGCTTTTCCGATGAACAAAGCTTCTATACAAGGCAGAGAATTTGTGTACGCTACCTAGAGATCATGGGTCTAGAAAGAAAAACTATGTACAAAAGCCATGGTTCATTCTGGGAAGTCCTCTTAAGTGATTAATTGCTTCTTGTTGTCACTTTATTCCGTCGTTTGGTTGGTCAGAACGTCCCTCTAGAATGGTCATTTTCCCCTCACTTCACCAAAATGGTTGGTGTAAGTCATTTGTTGATTCCTTTGAGTTTAAACGTAACAGAGTCAATGTAGCCAAATGACTCACAGCTCATGCAGACGTAGGTGTGTGTGCACTTGTATACGTTGCATTTGCATGTTAGTACATCATTTTATTGATAGGGAGATGGTCCTGCAGATGGATAGTTGAACCCCTGAAGTTAGAGGGTCACAGTTTTGTATGATTTTGCAAACTTCTAGACTTTGTTATCCACATCTCTCCATTCAACCATCCCGTAATTTGTGTCATGCGCGTAGTGCGTGCGTGATTATAAGTCGCTTTTTGGCAAATTTCGAAGACAAGAAAAATGATGAGGGGCTAAAATGGCACCTGTTCTCTTTTTGTTTTTAATTACCTGAAATGCTAGAGCTCATTTTTCTTATGCTATGTACTATGTTACATGGACTCTTCAAAATGCGTGAAGTACCCGTGTCGGACATGGGCATGGGATTTGTGTCCAACACATCTCATAGGATATGCCACTATGAACACTATCTTATAGTGTTCCAGTTAATTTGTTATTGCGTTAAGACGAGACAAGTTCTCAATTAATACCATCTTTGTCGTATAAACCACCATTTCACCTAGGAAACTACTAAAACATAATAATAGATATGAACAATTTGCCGTGTCCCCGTGTCTTGTGTTTTAAAAATTAGACGAATCCGACACTTGGACACGTATCTGACCCGGACACTCGTACCGAGTTCTTGTAACATAGACTATGTATGCCATTCTTTTACCTTTTGAATTCTTTAGAAATGTTCTGTTGCAAGGTAGCTGTTGAGTTTTATTAAGCTAATCCCTCAAATTCTTGCAGCTATGGAGGAACAAGCAGCCGGTTAAGCCTCGTGAGTGTGCTGATTTTGTTATTTACGATTGAGTGGCTAGAACAATTGTTTAACATACTCGGAGTCTTATACAAAATTATTATTTAGTAGGAAGTAATGTAATTTCCGCTTTTCTTGTAACGGATACCATCCTTGTTTTCCTTTTGGGCGAGAAGATTTGCTTTGATGCCATGCTGTTTGTGATCCCATTTGTTAACATGTGAAAGGTATGTATGTTTTGTACATAGGGCTTCTTATTCAATATAGTGAGTATTATCTGAAGTTTGAGAAAAGAATGGACATGGCATGTCAGGATCAATCTCTGCACATAATTCTCTCTAACAACAGATGCAAAGTCTTTCTGGATTTCCAAGACTCGATTGTATGAGCTACCTAGGTGCAGTTCTGCTTGCACAATGCTAGTTGGTATTCCTTCTTTCTCTACTGAAGGTAGTACTTTAAAAGTTTGCAATTAAGTGGATACAACCCATAATTTTCTCATCTTTTCCTTAAATGCTTCCCTCTTTTCTTCGGGTGGAAGCATGATTGTGTTCATGGCTCATGCAAATAAGGCAATATGATGCATTTTGCCGGGTGTCCCCCCCCCCCCCCAAAAAAAAAATGTAGTCACTTTTTGTGAACGCTGGCAAAAGAGATTTAGATCTTGTAAGAGTTCGTAAAACAACTCTGCCAGTGGAGTTCTTTGAAGCTTTTTTCCTTTTTTGCGTGCGTACTCTTTTAATAATTTAACCAGTATCAACTCGAGACCAATAGAAGGAAATGCTCGACCTATGACTTTCAACGGAGTTGGATCAACCGAGACGAGGACGGGTCAATTATTCTTGCGTAAGTGGTTCAAAAGCAGAACAAGCAGCGCCTTGAGAACCACTCTCAAGTTCTCTCGGAGTTGACGAAGTAATCCTTGCTTGAAAGGGAACGATTGACGTTCCCGCTTCAAAATTGTACCGAATCTTTCTTTTCTCGTCTCAAAAAATTATCTGAGATTATGCGCACACGCACAGACAGAGGGTGGAGCATACGTAGGGCACGTGAGACACTTGTATGGGGAAGTCGGCACGTTCAGTTCATGTGGTTCAAAGGCAGAACAAGCACCGCCCTGAAAACCACTCCCAAGTTCTCTCAGAGTTCACGAAGTAATCTTTACTTGAAAGGGAGCCTCGACGTTCTCACTTCAAAATTGTACCGACCAACTCTTTCTTGTCCCAAAAAAAATTATCCGAGAGTGCATATTATTACCAACCCACACTCCCTCCCTGTTGCTCTAACACACACACACACACACGAGAGACACTTGTCTGGGGAAGCTGGCACGTTGAGTTCACGTGAGTCGTGATCATTTCAACTTGCGAGATGGTCACCATCATTTGTTGTTTTGCCCCCCAACGCACTCTCTAACTCTGATGTACACGCGGTATACACACGTTATGGCTCTACGCAAAGACGCAAGGTGGAAAGCAGCAGTCTCAAATCAAACAAGAGACACAGAGGCGCATGTACTCACTCCTCTTTAAGAATGCTAGCTTATTCTCTCTCTCTCTCTCTCTCTCTCTCTCGGTGCCCGTACCCACGTCGTGACCATCATTTCTTGCACGCACGAGCTCGCCAGCTCAACAACCCCCCTAGCTCAGTCCTATTTCTGCAATTGCATTCATCCCATGTACGTACACAACAAATATACACTTCTTGTCTAGCCCTCCTTTGGTTATTAGATCTGATCGATACTTATGTTATCGTTGATAACGATCTTCTGCTGTACAGTATCAATGCCGTAACATGTTTATTAGATCTGATGATACTTATGTTATCTTTTATCAGGATCATCTATTGTACAGTATCAATGCTGTAACAGGTTTAGTGAAGATTGTCATTAAAAGAATTTTGTCTCTATTGTTAAAAATTATAATGACAATTTCTCATCGCTAAAATACATTTAACAATATTTTTCTGCTTCAGCAGAAATGCTGTATATTAGAAGTTCCTAACTAGTCCTATTATCTTCGTGAAATTAAAAAGATGTCATCACTAAAGTTTGCACAGGTCAATGTGCATAACATACCTTATCGTAAAACTTAGAACGAATAGACAAACCTTACCCAAAGTATTTCGGTTACCGGTTGCAGGCTTGTTCTATTCACGAGAAACTTTAACTTGTGGTTATCTCCCGTGTGAAAAGACACACGTAACGTTAATCGGAACCTGCTACTCACCAGTTTTCTTTTCTTGTTTCGTTGCCGAAAGAAAAAGCTAATTTATGTGGATGTATATGTATCACGTTGGCATGGACTTAGGAAGGAGTGGGGAAAGTGGAACCTTTGCCAACTAAGAAGCTGAGGGGTTACAGCTAACAACACCACTAACAAGTATGACCCCTTCCTCACCAGTCCAGTCCAGTCCTCTCCTCAACTAGGAGTCAGCAGAGCAGACCCCAAGATAAATGTATAAACAATATATAGAATAAGCAAGTAGATCGAGAGACATAAAAGAGATGCCACCCCACTACAGTACTACAGTACGTACATTCGTCCCCGAAGAGAATCCCCCCCCCCCCCCCCCCTGTTGATCCAGTCATACCAGCTTTGATGGTGTGGTCAAGCTGATGAACATTTCTTTTATTTCCATCCTAGCTTTTTCTACTCTGCCCTCTCCTTCTTTTGCCATACAGCTGGCCACGTTACATTCCAGAGAGAAAGGGGTTCTGTAGTACTGGCCAGCTTGAAGGGGCATCTAATGTTATGTTCGTGGAACCCAAAGTACTGTAACCTAGGGCAGTTCAAGAGAAGGGATGATGCTCTTTTAATTTATCAGGTGCTTTTTGTACCTATTTTCTTCTTTGAAAAAGGGCTTATCAAACCTAGGCTATTCTATGAAGGGTTGCAATTACCGTTTCCTCCTATGATGCATACGAGTTGGCAACAAGATCATTTGGCGAGTGCTAAACCCGGAAAACCGATCAACTTATATCTACACATCGCAATTATGGTTAAACCTGGCTAAACTTTAAATAACGTAACTTTAACTCGCATATGCTCGTTGTAATTCTGGTATAGCAAGTTAAAAAGGACTTTTTTGAAGGGGTCCTAAAGGCAAACGAAGTCTGGAACACCAACAGGCTTTTATTATTGAATTCAGTCGACTCCACAGTATCCATTTTGGAAACTGATCGGAGGAGTACACTACAAAACAAGAAATCGGAAACATTCACAAAACCACGATACAAGTCGGCCAAGCGGGATATGTTACCGAATGGCGAAGTATAGATCGCATGACAATTCTGTACACTCCCTTTGTTTTATTGAATTTGTTTACAAGTCAAGTTATTGTATGAAAACAATGAGTAAAATCAAAGTTTACACGACTAAAGAAGAAAAATTCATTAAAATGAAGAGAGTGATAACTTATGAAATCCTAATTCCTAATTAACCACCCTATCTGAAAATCCAGAGGAGAGAATTCTTGTTTACAGATCCTAAGGGAATTCAATTTTGCCCACCAATCAATGTAGGGACAAATTTGGTGGTGAAGATAATTGTGAAACTTTGAAAACTAAAGTACTATTCCGACCATGGCGGAACTGTTGCATGACCAGGGGGGCCACGGCACCCCCGAACTTTTGGAATTTTTTTTGTTTATATTTACACAAATGTCATTATCTCGTAATATTAATTAATTAGGGTTTCATTTGTTGTATTTTTTACTTTTTATGCCACCGGTCATCATAATCTTCTTCTTTCTCATTCTTTTACTCCATCTTCGTTCTTCCTAATTTTATATTCCAAATATCCAGATTACAAAAAAATACGAATTGATCAAGGTTATTATTTTTTTGGGCTAATTACACCCATGTCCCTGAGGTTAGGGGGTAATTACAGTTAAGGACACAAAGTTTCAAAATGTAACATTCCGTGACCAAAAGTGTTTCAAATGTATCACCCGTGTCCATCCGTCAGGGTTCCGTCCAAAAAGTGTATTTTTTTTATGATGTCTTCAATACGTATTTTTAAAATGACGATACTGCCCCTTATACTGTATATACTGAATATTTTTAAAAAAATTAAAATTAGGGTTTTGAAACCCTAATTTGCAAATTAGGGTTTTGTTGAAACCCTAATTTGCAAATTAGGGTTTCAAGGCCCTAATTTTTCAAATTAGGTTACTTTGTTCAAATTAGGGTTTCATCTGTTCAAATTAGGGTTTTTTAAATGCCATTACTTCACCGCCGGCAATTCCCTTCCCCGCCGTCCCTTCCCCGCCGGCAGCCATTTTCTCCTATCTTCTTCCCCCATCCCACTTCCCCTTCTCCACCTCAATCGGTGACCCAACAAATCCAACTCGCCGCCTTAATCAATGGCTAACGACGACGACCACAACCAATCTGTCGGTGGAGATCGACGAGGAGCCGGATCCGTCCGATTCCCGAAAGATTCTGCAGACCAACGACGAAGGCGATCGAGCGGAGGAGGACATTCAAGGTGTTGTCCTCGATACAGTTGAGGGTGACGACGGAGGGGAGAGGGGGCTCCCGATGCTGCGGCTTGCTCAGCGGGGAGATCTGTTGCAGTGGCGGCGAGGTGGGGCTTGGGTTACCGACGACATGGGTCGAGGGACGGGGCTGGGCTGCAGGCGGCGTAGGGCGAGGGAGGGGGCTTGGGCTGCCGGCGGCGTGGGGTGAGGGAGTGGGCGGCAGATCTGGAGATAAAGTTTGGAGAAGTGGAAAGGGAAGGGAAAGGGGGAGGCACAGACGACAGGGAGGCATATGCGAAGGGGTAGTGCGGGAATGGGGTTAGGGGGAAGGGGGAGGGGGTTGGCGGGTGGTCCCAGGGGCAAATCACGATTTCAACTTTTATTTAGGGGGCAACTTGGTCTTTTTGTCAGAACCGTTAAGTATTTTTGTATTCCGTTTGTCAACGGACATAAGTGTTACATTTTGAAACTTTGTGTCCTTAACTGTAATTACCCCTAACCTCAGGGACATGGGTGTAATTAGCCCTATTTTTTTTTTAGAAGTTAAAATTCTTATAGTATGTTAACTTACACGTGTATTGTACTCGTATAGTTAATAATTACATTAGTAATATATCTAAAGAGTAAAGTTAAGCTTCTTTATGTAAGATTATTAATTCGTCATTGACTAACCTTATCAAGTTAAATAAATCACTATAAAAGCAAAATTATAAATGATTAATAGTCAAATTGAGCAGTTCTATTATGTTAGCCATATTTTTTTTTATGCCTTTTTAGCCCCCCTTGATTAAACTTTCTGGATCTGTCCCTGATTCCGACCAAATAAAGCTAGCATCATTCAAAAGTGCCTTTTTATACTTATTATTATTATTATCTTATAACTAGACTACACCTAATCTCCTCAAAGCCTTATCTACGTGCATGTTCAAATATCTAGTATCGTGTGGCCTAGCTCGAGTTATATTTTGTTCTAAGAGTTATTTCAAGAACTCCTTTTTAGAAATCTCTTAATCCCCTTCGATGTATCATCAAGCAATTCCTTTTTAAAAGGATTTCATACATTTTCTTCATATACCTTGTTTATCCCCAAATCCTACATGTTTCATTTCCTTAATGACACATAGACTGTGATTAATCACAAAAAGGTGTTATTCATTGTATATGTATAACATGTGCTAGATCATAAGTTATACTATAAGGAACTATTACCCTCTTAAAATTTTACCGTGAGTATTTTAATAAAGTCGAATGTATCATAAAAGAGTTGAATTGCGTGGATTATAGAAGTATAGAACATTATTAGCATTCTGATATTCCAAAAGAAACATTTTAAGATATTGAGAAGTGATTTGTTACGTTCAACGTACTAAAACGTTAAACGTGAAATCAAGTGACCATGACAACTAAGAATTTCACAAAACTTGTACATTGAAGTGCATAGCCCTGGCCGTACGTCTAAGGTGCAAGACTTAAAATGTCGAACGTGCGACAATTAACATTAATTGTCGCTAGATCCTAGCCTAGGCATCTCCGCGGGTGTTCTCGTGGTGTTCACCATGCATTGGCTCACAACTTGCAGGTTTCAATCAAGGCTGTTGGTCAGGTCCACCACCTTCTGGCATAGGCGGGTGCAACGACAATAGCAAGACCTAAATGTAGGAGATCACTGCCTCTGAGACAGAATCTCTTCCTTCACAGCACACAGCTCTGCACGTCG
The DNA here is from genome assembly GCA_033070095.1 of Escallonia herrerae. Lineage (NCBI taxonomy): Eukaryota > Viridiplantae > Streptophyta > Magnoliopsida > Escalloniales > Escalloniaceae > Escallonia > Escallonia herrerae. Next base: position 10,197 of record JAVXUP010004436.1, read on the forward strand.
TCTACGTTAAATCCATTACCGTATGAGTCTCCACCATTTGTACGGCTTTTTCGGGGCTGTCCATTCCAAATTCAGTGCCTCTCCTTCTACTCATCTGTGTGGCGCGTGCACAACGGATGCCCCTCGACAACATTTATATTCATATTTTTAATGCCAAAACCGAGGAGGAAAAAAGGTTATTTATAAAGGGAGTTGATAAAATGATTGCGCTGACAAATTAACAGTGATCTGGTCATTTACGTTGTCGACATGAACGGTTCAAATCCCGTTTGTTTTTTAAGTAAGTTTCTTGTCCGCCTCATAATGGAGCAGACGTCTTGGACCGGACGGTGATTATACAGCATGGTACATAAGAGGGAAAATTAAAAAAACAAAGAAGAAAGTGATGTGATCTAGTCCGTCCATCTCATGCTGACAACTTATCTTTAGGCAACAATGCGGATAAGGGATCAGCTCCCATCTCTTGAAAAACTTACAAATGATTATAAAGTGTTTTACCCTAGTTATTGATTATTTGAACTTTGCGTTACTAGTGAAAAACAATTAAACCCTAGCCGTGAATGGATCAGTAACCAAATTGGTGGAAAATTCTATTTGACATCTTAAATGCTTGTGTCACGTCATCATATGTTTGTTAAATAATCGATACGTTGTTGTCGGTAATGTGCTTTTAAGCGGCACATGCAATTAGGTGTGAACAAACCGTTTAATTGAAGGTACGAAAACGGATGCTGCAAATTATGGTGACTTGGGAAAAATGGTAAATATGTGAGTTGCACATGTGGTGGTACCCGTCACTTGAGAGAAGTTACCCTCCACTTTTGCCTCCCCTTTGCATTTCGAAATTTTGGTGGTTCGACTCCGCTGTTATTATGTCTGTTCAGAACAAGTCAAGGGGTGTGCGTGTGTGTGCTGTGTGTTCTATTAAACAAGCAATTAGGTTAAACATTGATGTGGGAAAAGATGGTTCATTAAGGTAGCGTTTGGTAACACTTTCAGTTTTGATTTTCTGTTTCCAAAAAAATAAAAAATAAAATTAGTTTAATTTTTTTTATAACAAAAACAAGTGAGTGTTTGATTACCTAGTTTTATTTTGAGTTTATTCTTTTGGGTGTTTGATTATTCAGTTTTTATTTTGAGTTTTTTCTTTGGTGTTGGTTTGCGGTGGCGGTGGTGAGGCGTGACGGTGGCCGACGGTGGTGGTGGCCGGCCGCCTGCGGTGGCTGCTGGCTGCTGGGCGCCGGCGGTGGGAGGGTGGTGGTGATGGTGGTCTCAAAATAAAAATCAAAACTAAAAACACAAACTCATTTTTGGAGTTTTCAAAAATAGCCCTAATTTAAAAAAAGATTTTTTAAAGTGAAGAAAAAAAAACGAAAACTGTGCGCCAAACGTGTTTATTTTTTCCAGTTTACAAAACTGAAAAAATAAACTTCGTGAAACAGAGCCTTGAGTTAACCAAAAATTTCAAAGAAAAATAAACAAGGTGCGCTTGGTTGGATTTTTTGAACTTTTATGGGCGGCGGTAAGAGGTCAATGGCAAATTAAATATCAAATTTAAGTCAATTTTAAGAGTAAACCAACCGTATTCTTAAATAATATGTCACTCGAGCACTCTTTCCTAATTTGTGTGACCCTTTTTTCAATTTTACTGATCAAATTAATTTAAAAACGACTGAAGCTTTGCATGTACCCCTTTGAACAATCTATAGAATTCACGACAACGGATCCATTTGTCTCTATAAATGTCACGGCTGCAATAACATCTGTTAAAACCCCATCCTAGTGGTATACTGCAATAGCAATGTTATGGCTTCACTGGCGACATTGGATTTTGTCACTTTTGGATCTTGAATGTAGGGTATCTGCTTTGATGTCCCAGCTAAGAAAATGTCTTTACTAGCTCTAACGACATTAGCTACACAAGTTCATCATGCGCTTAGAAAAAGCGATAATTTGTACGTTAAATGAATTTTATGTAGTTTTAAATCAATGGTCTCAACTATTTAAGAGAGTATTTGGGATTCATTTTCAAAATTAATTATATCAGAATCAATTCTAAAATCAGTTTTAATTTATTCTAAGCATAATTGATTCTCAAAAGTAGAAATTGATTAAACCAGAATTAGTTTCTAAAATTAGTTTTAATGTTATTTAAGTATAATAGACTAAAAATTGTTAAAGTCTTTTGGATATAAAGAGATCAAAGTAGGTTTAGTATGAAAAAATAGCATATGGTGCTTTCAAAATTAAAATAGAGCATTTAATGTCTGTTATAGGTAAGGAATTTTTTTGATAATTCTCTTAGTCAAGCCTAATTTTTCAAAACTGATTAAATTAGAACCCAAGAAAATGAGGTTTCCATGTTGAATCAGTTTTAAGCATATTAAAACAAATTTAATTAATTTAATTTTTTATGCCCAACACTTCAAACATAATTTAATCTAGAATTTAATTAAATTTGATCATTCTATAATCAATCTTAAATACCTTATAAAATTATTGAAAGTGATTGGATGAAAATGGACGAAAGCGCGTTTAGTTTGGTAAAATTACCACAGCATATTCAAATTTAAAGGGAGCATTTCATGTCTATTTATATGTGAGGATATTTTGGTAACGTTTTTTTTACTCAAACCCGATTCTCCAAAGTTAATTAAATCAAAATCTAATAAAGTAAGATTTTAGATTTAATCAGTTTTGAGCACACTGAAGTAGATTCAAACAGTTTATCTTTATTGCCAAACACTTCAAAATTTGTTTAATTAAATTTGACCATTACGGAATCAATATCAAAAACCATATATATGCATGTGATTACCATGTTCAACGATTTAAGGTGATCGGTACCCATATAAAATCATGCAATGATTCTTCACCTGTAGCTATATATATGCATGTGATTACCATGTTCAATACCAAAACTACTCTTGAATATCGATATACATGAAATTGCAAACGAAATTTTTTTGTATTGAATGTACCAGCTGGCAAACTAAACTTATTTGTATCGAAATTACTACTTTCACAACAATATATCACTCTCCAAATAGAAGCCTATGTCACTTTGACCACTTGTGAATGAAGCCATAAATATCATCATTAGGTGGGTAAATGCAAACGCAGAACAGTTAGTTTCATGTGATGCTAACAATAATAAATGTTTACCCGCCTTAATTGAAATTTATGGAAACAATTATATAATCTTTGTGGACCTTGGGCTATTTTGTTCTGTCATGATAAAGTTTAAGAACTCCTTAAATAACATAGAGTTTAACTTAACACGAACACGTGCTTAACCGAGAAACGCAAGAGGGGGAACAAACAAAACACTAACAAGGAGAAAAAAAAAATCGGGACTTACAGCTGGTCACATTTAACTCCGAATCAACTTACAATATGATTCGACGAATCTAACAGAAGTGTGAACCGGATGAATAGTCTGATAATCATGCAATTCTCTTTCTTCCATAATTGTGTGCATTTCAATTCTCGATCAGGCCACTAATATATATATATATATATATATATATATATATATATATATATATATATATATATACACACACAAATTCCATTTGTCAATCCAAAAAATAGGAAAAAACTAACAAAAAGAGGGGGGAAACTTTCATCAAAAGGGATGCAAAACCTAGGACCATTCATGAGACATGCCTCACGTGTAACGTGCGAACGTCAATGATGTGGCCTTGCGTGTGAGGTCACATGCTGGGGACTGATCAAGGCGTGATTGCCGTCCCTTTCAGCAGCACACGGCGGCGCGTGCAGACAGCGCGTGGCACTTGCGTAGTGTAATCTCAAACAGCAAAAAGAAAAGGAGACCACGTTGATGCCCTCACCGCAAAGTCTATCTGTCTGCCCTTCTGTCCCTCACCCTCTTTCTCTCCACCATTTTTGTACACTAGACTGCATAAAAGCATATATTATTCGACAAAGAGATACATGCTCTATATATACATATATTCTGCAAGCCCTTCAATAGTCTTGCTTGTTCATTCTCTCTCTCTAGGGTTCTCTCTCTAAAGACCAGTTTGTTGCATGGTTGAAGACCAAGACTGTTCATAGACATTTGATTTCTGTTGGTTTTTGGTTGTTTGGGAAGGTTTGCCGGGAGGATGACTATGAGCAATGCGATGGGGCAGCAGTTCGGGGACACGACGTTGACCAAAGTCTTCGTGGGAGGCTTAGCCTGGGAAACTCCAAAGGAGGTCATGAAAGAGCATTTTGACAAGTACGGCGAGATCTTGGAGGCCGTGATCATCTCCGACAAGGTCACCGGAAGATCCAAGGGCTACGGCTTTGTAAGTATTCAAATGACCGTTCATTGGACTCCTCCTCCTCGTCCAACTTTTTGATAGATTCATGCATGAGGTGATGATGTTTGCTAATTAGGTCGTGGTGTTGGTGTTTGTAGGTGACGTTCAAGGATGCCGAGGCGGCGAAGAAAGCCTGTGAGGACGCCACGCCGGTGATCAATGGCCGCCGAGCCAACTGCAACTTGGCCTCGCTCGGAGCTCGGCGACCAAGGTCGGCAACCACCACGCCGCCTCCTCAGCATGGTATGTATATATAGAATCTAATATCCATAACTTATCTGTGACCGCCACAAGTTTGATTTTTCAGGTACAATTGATTCTTTAAGTACAAGTAACAAGCCTGATACGATATCACAACACAATCTGTGAAAGTGACAGGAAAGGTTGTCGATCATTTTAATTTGACCACCTTGATCTGGAGAAGGATTCCCTCTGTGTGTGTGTGTTTTAAGTTAACAAATAAAAATTTTTGATCCCTTTATTAAGGGATTCCATTCAATTTGCAAGACATAATTACCTAAAGTGACAAGATTGTAAATTTTAAAATTTCATGAAGCCTCTGTAACTAATAACATTGTACTTCGCAAATTATGAAGTACCCAACGTTGGACCAAGATCTGCAGCACCACCGGCACCTGCGACCCACGTGCAGTGGTACTATCCGGCGGGTACGCCTGCATCACCTTTTCACCATCAGGCCGTTCCTTTCTACGGGTACGAATGCACAACAAAAGCGTACACTAAGTATCGATACGATAAGCGTTATAGTGAAGTGACTTTCTTTCTTTTGCAGTTACTCTCCCACTTACGTTGCAACAGATATTAGTTACAATCATGTGAGTTGACTTCTAAGTAACTCTGTTAGTGTATATTCACGGCGCATACTTACGGCAATAAATTACTTGTTTCAAAAAGACATCTAACAATGTTGTCATTCATTGACAACATTGTTAGATTGCTATGCATATAAATGGTTAATGTTGTGGTGCGATGTACAGAAGCTGAGCTACACCGGTGGGACCTACTTAAACGGGCATTACTCTCAGGTCTATCCTGGTCAGCCCATGGTGGGGTCCAACGCATTGATGCCCATGTACCCTCTCTACCACTACCATCATCAATCGCAGGCTATGGGCCTTCCAGCCCACATTTACTCCCCAACCGGAACCGGCCCAATGACTTCCATCCCAGCTCACATCTCAAAGCCCACGTCTATTGCCCCCAATCCAGGTGCGTTACGATAATATGTTACAATTGCATGTTTTGTGAAGCAGGCTAGTTTGTCTGGTAACGTCTCTTTAGCATCGTATGAAAAGTTTGTGATCGTTTTTCTATCGACGGATCGGGGGAGAAGGTAAGACGGCACGGTGAAACTGAAGCCGATTGTGGCTCCCGATGGACGGAAAAAATATACTATATAGTACGGCTTCCGACGTAAACAAGCACGTTGTCATATTGATATCACATGTGAATATGCTCTGATGGAAGAGCAGCAGATGATAGTTTCACGTGAGCCTTGGAGTTATTTTTGGCCCATTGCCACTGGGTTACTGCAGACCCACGTGGTCCTTATACAGGCTGTTAAAACATGTTCAAATTGACTATTCAACGCCCCCCCCCCCCCCCCCAGCCACACACACCCCCACACAAAATCAGATGAAAAGACCCAAGTGGTCCTGGCAATATCCTTGGGAGGAATTTTCAAGGGAACACCTAGATCGATAGCTTAAAGCCTGTCTCCACAGCTTCAGTATTATGCTTATTAAAAGAAAATATTTTGGCTGTTATTCGGATTGTAGAGAGATAGCTGCAATCACTTATATAGCAAGAATTAATAGCACGTTATATATTTTTGGTGACTTTTATTTAACGGATCTCAAAAAATATTATTGAGAATAATCGCTAAAAATTTTAGCATATTTACTATTAAATATATGTAGTGATGTCATTTGCTACCGCTATATAAAAGATATAATTATCTTCTCACGACTAGGATAGAAACGAAAATTTCTCAATTAAGATCGGTTCAAGATTAGTCTTAGATCACGATAGCTAGAGGCAAGTAGTAGAAAAGGAAGGGTTTATTTGTAAGAATCAAACTGATATTTTGGGGACAGTTTGCTTGGCTGTGGAATAGGTACAGCTTGGCATAGGTGAGAGCTTTGGAAATGGTGGCCAAGAGCAGCAGCAGCAACTAGTGGCAGAATAACAAAAGGGCGGTGGTGGCTGCTCAGAACAACTTTATTATCTGATCTGCAGTGGCTCTTCTTTCCATTTCTTTTCTCTTTTGTTTTCTAATTCTTTTTCTTAGGCATCTGATTGGATTCATTCATTCTCTTTCTTTATCTAACATGATGTATCTCAACTAGAGATGCAATCCATCACAAGATGAACTGTTGTAATCATATCATGCAAGCTTTTCTCATAATTAATGGGATGCTTTTCATGGCTCCATGTGTACTCTGCATCTTGGACAAATAACATTCTCCTCTCTCTCTCTCTCTCTCTCTCTCTCTCTCCCTTCCTTAGCTGTGCTTCTTTTTCTGAATTTCCACTTTAAAAAGTGAATGTCAAACAAATTCAGTATATTAAAAGGGTTGGATGGATTAAATCCTTTGATGTAAAAACTTTAGCAACAACAAAATTCTTGCTAAAAATATTTTAGTTTGTCGTTATCTCTAAAATTTATAACGATATTTTTTTGTCACAAAATTACATTTAGTGTCATTCTTTTGTTACGGCAAAAGTCGGCAGAAGTGTTGTACAAGAGAGAATCTTGACTCGATTTGGACCCTTATAAATATACTGTTTGAGATATTCATCTCCACTCGATTTTGAAATACTTACAATATGATATCGTAGAACAGAGAATCAATATCATTAGAGCCAAAAAAGAAAGTTGTGTTGCAATTCTTGTGCACAATAATTGGCGCAAGTGCTACAATCACGTGACGATGAACTTGGGGTCAAGAGTATGAATTGCAAAAAAAAGATTTGAAAAGGTTGAATGAGATTTCTGACATTTGAGGCTCTTTGTAATACCGAGGGTTTCATGCCTTAAACAGCAAAGTTTCGCTAACAACTAAACTAGTGTTGGAAATTTGTTTCAAATTTTGACTATTTATATATGAAAACTAAAATAAAGTCCATTGAATTTTAATTTTTCAAGATATACACAAGAACTTGAGACTTATTAAGTTTTCAAAAGGTTTTATTTTTTGAACATTGTTTTTCAAAATGAATTTATATATTCATGAACTTATGTTCATGTATACTCCTCAAAGATTAACCTATCATTGAATTTTATAGATTTAGTGATGAATCTTGAATTGGTGTGATTCAAAGAATCTGATAAGGATTAAGGAACTTATATTTTTTCTACCACTATATAAAAGATGGGGTTAGGAATGAATCATCCTGACTCGTTAGGGTGGTTCGAACTCAAGCCATTAAGATGTCTTATGGCATTTTTTAGTCTCACGGGGGAGACATCTGCCTCTATTACTTCATCATAAAGGGGATACTTCCCTTTCTGTGATTTTTCATCCACCATCTTAGCAATGGAGAAAGTTTGTTGTTGGATTTTCTCTGACAGATCCTTAGCTAAGTTATGTCCAGGAGAATTTCTTTCTTCTGATATCTTTTTCATTCCTCTATAAGTCTCGAGTTCGATTGTTCTTGATTATTTGCAGCCTTGCTGAAAACCAAAGCTTGGTTCTGGTATACAGTCATCATCTGAGAAACCATATTAGTGAGTACTTGAGTCGAGGAATTAACATGATCCAGTAATTGATTCATCGTCAGATCATTCTTATCAAGTGCATTGAGAGTACCAACTACAACTATTGCATTGGTGTCAATACTTTCAATAGTATTGTCACCAACGGAACTTCTCGTGTTAGGAACAACAATCTTGTTCGAACCATTAGTGGTAGGAACATTTCTTACTTCTCTATTGTTGTCAACAACATTGTTTTCGGTGCCATGATTGACTCACTAATCCTTGCATGATTCCTTGTACTAGGCATACTTTCCTTTTAAATTAAAGGTCCCACTAAGCGTGCCTATATTTGCGCTCCATAACAAATTGCAATTAATGTGGTGTTCTTTTCGGCCTTTTGTCTGAGAACTTTTCTATATGAGATTCCAAAGAAAAGAGAATGACTAAAATAGAAAATTTGACTAGTTGAATTAATTAAATCACAGACTGTGCACCCACAACGAATGGTTATTTATACCAATGAGTCAATTGAGATAAACAAAACACAAAAGCCCCTATAAATAGAAGGCAAAAGCATCACATAACTAGAATGATTGAAAAAGAAAGAAAAAATTCTACCAAATTGAACTCTATACTCAAAAATTCAACCCAATCAAACCAATAAACAAGTCTGACATCTCTCTAAAAGGTCTTCCACAGGAAATCTATCGTGGCCACCCCACCGGCATTGGAGCACGTGGGGCGGCGGCCGGAATCCGGCCAAAATCTTGATCTTCTTTCCGTCTCTTGTTTCCGTGTGATTACGTTGTGGATCGGCGACTATAGTGGCCTGCGGTAAATCGAGGGTGGGCATCGGTGCACGACGACGATACAACTGCCGGCGCCATCTCCCCAACCACGATTGGGAATGGCGATGTCGTTACCTGCTGCGATCACTTCAGATCTGATCCGATTTCTTCAGATCTATGTGATTTTTGAGTATTTTTTTATCCTCTAGATTTGATAGGCTTTAATCGTTGTGTGTTGTCTTGGGTTGATCAGTTTCTATACTTGATTGAAGAGGCGTTGTTGCTTGGGTTAGATCTTTTCTTCGCCAACGGCGGCCGAAACTTTTTGCTGACAGCAGTGAGGATTTCAATATTGGATATGCTCTACTTTAGTTTAATTGTAATCTGTATTGAGTCTAAAGGTTTGTTGCTAGTTTCTGACATTTGTGGTCTTGTATAGAGTCACAGGAATGTCGTAACCTATACATACCGTTGGGCAACTTTGTAACCTTTAATTTTCAATGCTATTCTCTTATTTACCAAAAAAAAGAAAAAAGATAAGATTTGAAATCTAGTCATTTATCTGAGTCGAGTGTTGAATGCCCCCTTTTCTATCCTTTCTTTTCTCCTTTTATTATAATCTTCTGCTGAAAACCATTCGCTCCAATCTTTCAGTTTGATTTCAAAATGAATCACTTGTAAAACCGCTTATAACCGTTGCTATCGATTTCCTATCGACAGCTGTGTTAACCTTGCTAACTTACTTCTAACACAAATTATCCACGTGTCATTCTTCCAGGCATTATAGCCCCAAGTTCCAGAGAAACTTGAACAGTAATAAAACTTCTCCATCATTATCTGACCCTGCCGTAAATTATCATAACGTCAGTACTAATGATTCATTAAACTTAACTTTCTAGCTGTTAACTTTTGTCCAACTGTTCATCATCTATTGGTCACAACTAATTAGAATTTAAACATGCGAACACTTTCTTAGAGTGAATTATCATTCCCCTTTGTCAACAGCCTCCCAGTTGATGCCATCTACCATAAAGAGCAGCAAAAACCAAGTTCAAAACAGAAGAAAATCCTGCCATTTCGGCCGAATGGGGTGATACAGGAGGCAAAAGAGGTGCCTGATCTACAAGGAGAAAGGAAGGAAAGGGCGACAGATACATCTAATTAAACAAATTTTAATTGCCATATTCAAGAAGAGTGTCACTTCAAATAAATTGGTGCTAAAGGGTCATTTCGTTCATTAAGTCTTAGAAATAAAATAAAGAATCCAATGTCAATCCTGTTTAGATTCATCAAGCATAAAAATGCGGACACCCATTGTGCATCTAATTCCTCCTAACACAACATCACTGTTTTAGACATCATTGAGGGTCAAAGTACGTTATCAGAATTTGTGGTAGCAAAAGCAATCCCGCACCAAAGAAACCCTGGGTAGAAGAGCTTGGGATCATGAATAATGCCTTCTTCAGCTCGCAGCAAGCACCTCACCTGGTTACATAAAAGTCCTCGGATATTGGCAGCTCAATCATACGTAAACACTGGGATCCCAATCTTGCAGTAGGAGGGGGAGGGAGAGGGGTTGTCCTATCCAACGCAATCACTTTTCTCGTGAAACTTGGTGCCAAATGCAGATACGGTGATTTCAAGACCTAAATCTAAATAATTTCCGCACAAGTGAAAACTTAGTTCACAGTACCGATAAAATCTTTATGACGCTCAGTACAACCCAAGAGGCGCATGGTTAGCCAACAAGCGGGACTAAATGGAATTGTTTGAAGTCACAGAGACGATCACCTCGAAATTCCTGCCTGAAAAGGTCAAAAATACATGAAAGAAGAATTGACCAGAACACATTTATGTGTTCATGGTACTAGCCAAAAAAATCTCTATAGGATCCAGCCAAGTGCTTGACTACACGAAACATGCTGATAAAACCCCAAGTGTATTTTTCATGCTTTCAGTCCCGTCCTTGATTGGATAAGGACTAGAGTACTTCCTCATTAGCAGAAACTGTCTATTGTGATTTGCCTTTAGTGCAGTCGAGCGACAGGTCCTACAACCATTGGATTAAGAAGTAATTTCCTAACCTAAATGATAAGCATCCTAACATAGAGCATTAAAGCATTTGCAGAGCAAACCAAAGCACCAGAATAGGTAACATGGATTAGAGGTGTCAAATGGGCCGGGCTTGGGCCGGGCCCGCCCAAGCCCATCGGGCCTCCAGCAAATCGGGCCGGGACCGGGCCAAGGGGGTTGCCAACCTGGCTGGCCGGGCCTATTTCTGGGGATATCTAGGCCCGGTCCAAGCCCAGGCCCTAGACCCAACATTTAGGGTTGGGCCGGGCCCGAGCCCAAAAAAATTTTTTATAATTTTTTCGGCATTTTCTTGTTATTCAAGGTAAGGGTTTTAATTATGATAATTTGTTGTTATTGTTTAAGCAAATTATACTCTAGGCATGTCCAATATTCATAATTTAACGAACCTAATATTTATCATTTTATTTCATTATAAATCATATACATTGAAGATAAATGTGTTTATAGGCCCTCCTCTTTTTATTCAGGCTTGAGACCGACTGCTTGGAAACAAACAGGCGAAGTTACCTATTTTTTTTTATATATACGGAAAAATATCTATCTTACTTGTAAAAACTTATTATGTTATATATATATATATATATATATATATATATATATATATATGGGAGCTGATCCGTTGATAGCGCTAGCAAAATGGGTATTTTGCTAGCGCGATCTGACCGTCCATCCTGAAAGATGGACGGTCCAGATCGCGCCTTTTTCCAAAACTGATCCCCGTCCGCCATACTGTCTCGCGGACGGGAGTTTTACCTTTTTGCCCTCCTCCCATGTCCGCGAGACTGTCTCGCGGACGCCTTTCTGTTCCTGACATGTGTCAGGAAAAAGGCGTCCGCCATACTGTATGGCGGACGATCTCTAGGCTGACACATGTCAGAGCCTGTCCTCTCGGTCGCCTATAAAGTCTCGGGCGTGAGCCCCGAGAACTGTCCCGTCGGTCGCCTAGAAAGTCTCCCTAATTCTCGGCTCTTTCAGCAAAATTTTTGCGGGCTTTCAGATTCACTTGCTTCCATTTTCAGCACCCTTCAAGCTTCTTGGAGTAACACACTTGGTTCAAGCATCACTCAAGCAAGGTAAAGTTTGTGATCTTGCTACCGTTTATCTTAGTAATTTTAATTTGTTATGTTCAGTAAATATATAATTAGCAAAATAGGAGACACTTTTGAGATTATGTATATGGTATCCTAAATCGGTCTAATCGTCAAGATAATTTTGAGATAATAAGCGTATTCTATTTCTACATAGGTCTTTTTCACAATGTCTGATTTCGTGTCGAGCTCCAGCACCCCCGTAGATGCTAGTGATCCGTATCTAGGACGAACCTTTCAAACGTTGGAAGAAGCTGGAGAATGTTTTCGAGCTTATTCATTGAGGGTTGGTTTTGGCATTAGAATAAAAACTACAAGAACAAGCAGCGTATCGAAAAGGATATGCTCTCGCTTATACGAGTGTCATAGGGGCAGAAACCCAGTGCAAAATGAGACACGCGTAGGCAACGATGACAGTGATGATGACGAAATAGGGTATGCGCGGAGAAGACGGGATTGCTTTGCGCGCACGAATTGCCAGGTCAAGATGTTCGTAAGCTATAAAGCCAAACAAGATCATTGGCTTATTACCAGCCTGGAACTGGCACACAATCACCCGTTAGTAACCCCTTCTAAGGTGAGTCAGATGCATCAACACAAGAAGATGGGTAAGGTCGCGAGGAGCCTAATTCACACAATGAGCGATGCGCGGCTAGGACCTACCGACATGATTAATGTTCTTGCTGAACAGGCTGGGGGAATTCAAAATTTAAACTTTAACACGACAGACGTTCGTAACGCGGTCCGAACCCATAGACGAGCCGCGTATGACCTCAATGATGCGCAAGCGACAATGAGCCTATTGAAACGGATGCAGATGGAGGACCCGCAGTTTACCTTCGACTATAAACTTGACGACGAGCATCGAGTTAGCACAATTTTTTGGGTCGACGGTCGTTCGAGGCTAGCTTATAAGCATTTTGGGGATGTCGTGACTTTCGACACCACATACCGTACCAACAAGTACTCGATGCCGTTCGCTCCTTTCACGGGCGTCAATCATCATTATCACTCCATCCTGTTCGGGTTCGCCTTGTTAAGGGACGAGAGCGAGAGTTCTTTTGAATGGTTGTTTAGGGTGTGGCTGGAAGCAATGAACTTCAAAGCACCGACTGTTATCATCACCGATCAAGATTTGGCAATGAAGAAGGCTATTGCTACCGTCTTCCCAGATACTCGACACAACTTGTGCACTTGGCACATAAGCAACAAATACCCGGAACGTCTGCATCACATGTACGCAAAGTATCCAGACTTTAAACAGGATTTTGACAAATGCGTCCTCAAGTCATTAACGATTGAGGAATTCGAGGAGAGGTGGGAAAAGCTTGTTCGGGATTACTCATTGCAAGACAACGAGTGGCTCCAGCACTTGTACGGGCTCAAAGAGCAATGGATTGGTGTTTACACGAGAAGTCATTTTTCTGCGGGCATGAAAACGACGGGCAGGAGTGAATCTATGAATGCCACGTTCGATAATTATGTGGGTACAGCTACCAATTTGAAGAGTTTCGTCACATCAGCACAAAAAGCGGTTGCGTCGTTGTTCGTGAAAGAAAGGGCTGCAGACTTTGCAACCACGTACAAGCAAAGGAGAAGGTTGCTTGAGACCCCGCTGGAGCTGAACGGTGCCAAAGTCTATACGAAGGAGATCTTCCTGCTATACCAAGTAGAGCTGCAAAAATCGGGCCGATACAGTATATATAAGGTGGCAGAAAAGTCGTCGCGTGAGTACAAGGTTTATTCGCTCGTGAATGACCTCGTCCCTGAGAAGCTGCGCAGAATTTATACGGTGACCCACGACACATTGACGGACTCGGTGACATGTGTTTGTAAGAAGTTTGAGTTCCATGGCATCCTGTGTAGACACATTCTGCGGTTTTTCACACAGAAGAATATCAGGACAATCCCCGATAAATACGTCCTGCCACGTTGGACGAAAGGTGCAAACAGGTTGCACGGTACCATTTCCTTTCCGGAGCACCCGTATACTGACTTTGAAGAATCAGAGACGTTGCGGTATAATCATCTGGTGACGATGTTCACCCGTTTGTCCGTAAAGGGTGCTGCTACAATGGTCGGATATAAACATCTCCTCGAGGTAGCTCAGCAGCAAGAGCCCATCGTCGACCAATTGGAAGCAGCTTCAGTCAGCAATGCGGTTGACACCGAGCCTACGACGGGATCAGAAGATGACGAGCCGGGGGAGGGAGCCGACAATGATATCCGGCCTTCGGATCCAATTATATCGCAAACGAAAGGCCGCAAGAGATCTACGCGGATGAAAAGCTCTATTGAGACGGCAACTCAACCAAAAAAGCTAAGAAGGTGTGCATTGTGCAACAAAATGACAGACCACGACAAGCGGAACCATTACAAGGCACTGGGGATAAGTCCAGTGCCTTTGCAAGACGGGGAAGAAGATGATGCCGAGGATGAGGACGAACAAGCTGCAGTGGAACTTTAGTGTACTGAATATTTTGTAATAATCTTTTATGAGCCATCAAAAGTGTCGGACATTTTGTAATAATATTTTAGTAATGACTCGTTTGTAATAACCTTTACAATCATTTTTTTATACGTGATTTCTTACACTGTCCGCTACACTGCGCAGCACAACATTAGAAACCTAAGGTATTAAAGAATACCCCCCTACAACACTTAGTTTTTTTTTGTTTTGGTTTACTTCTCTGCGTCCGCTATACTATGTAGCGGACGGCCCCGCAGAATACCCCCCCTACAACACTTAGTTTTTTTTTGTTTTGGTTTACTTCTCTGCGTCCGCTATACTATGTAGCGGACGGCCCCGCAGAATACCCCCCCTCCAACACTTAGTTTTTTTTTTGTTTTGGTTTACTTCTCTGCGTCCGCTATACTATGTAGCGGACGGTCCCGCAGAATACCCCCCTCCAACACTTAGTTTTTTTTCTCTGCGTCCGCTATACTATGTAGCGGACGGCCCCGCAGAATACCCCCCCTCCAACACTTAGTTTTTTTTTTGTTTTGGTTTACTTCTCTGCGTCCGCTATACTATGTAGCGGACGGCCCGAGAATACCCCCCCTACAACACTTAGTTTTTTTTTGTTTTGGTTTACTTCTCTGCGTCCGCTATACTATGTAGCGGACGGCCCCGCAGAATACCCCCCCTCCAACACTTAGTTTTTTTTTTGTTTTGGTTTACTTCTCTGCGTCCGCTATACTATGTAGCGGACGGCCCCGCAGAATACCCCCCCTACAACACTTAGTTTTTTTTTGTTTTGGTTTACTTCTCTGCGTCCGCTATACTATGTAGCGGACGGCCCCGCAGATACACTGATTATCGAACACTTGGTTATTTTTTGAACACTTGCCCTGCAGATAGACAGATATCCAACACTTGGTTTCCCACCGTTAAATCATATCGGTCAATAAAATCAATCGCATTCAATAAATTTTTTTTAAAAAAGTGTTGTAACGTTACAATGTGAATTGGGGAACATCATCTCTCGCGGGAATGATGTTCCTTACACGGATTTACAATAAACCTAATAGCTCTAGGCCGGCCATTCATAATTTGCCAAGCAATCCTATACCTAAAGTCTTGTATGCATTCTTCGCTCCAGACAGTCTTCTTGAGGCTCTCAGACCGGCAAATGTAATCCATGTACATGCAGAGGAAGACGCCGCAGTCCGAGGAATTATGTTGCTTGGGCCTACTCCTCTTCAATCGGAAAATGAGGACCGGCCTGCGCGATACCTTCTCCCGACGCCTACCATTGACCAGGGCAGCAAAAAGATTCTGCGAGAACCATAATAAGCATTAAACATAGCTAGCAAAATAAGATTAATCAGTTTTATAATATGCAAGTTACAACAAGAAGGAAACAGGATCTTACCATGGCATCCAACTGGCCTATGCCTCGGTACATATCAATCACAGGCATCACGTCGGTATCATCGTAGAGACTGTCGACGACTGAAACCGTGCTCTGTAATGGTTCGTAGCAAACCAAGTACCAGTGGGCATTCCCTAAAAAGGGGATTAGAAACACGTCGGCAACACTTGCGCTCACTGGACTATCCCTAGCAAGATATGCTTGTAGGTTAGGGGACGGTTTCCACTGGGCCATGCCTCTCCCCTTCCTTGCATTGCCCCAGTCGTGCCACTCTTGTACTAGGAGCTGATGAAAAAAGCATCCAAGATAAACACGCGCGGACCGATGTTTGGATGCTCCCGACACCTTCGCCTCAGAATTTGCACGTAGTGCGAGATGACACCGCTGTCTAACCAAGCTCCCGGCGCCAGCGAGGCGATCTCTGTCCAAGAGGCATTGTAATCCAAGCCCTCGGGGTGATCCATGTCATACGACGCTCCGTCTTGGGGGGCCCCGCTAAAATAACGGGCTCGGATTAGATCGCATTTATGCGGCTTTAGGGGCCTGGCTGGATGCCCTTTCGGATATTGCCCTCGGGGGTCGATCGGGGGATATTGGCCTCCAATTCCTTCTTCGGCCGGCTGATATTCCCCTCCGGGGCCGCCAACTGGTCCCGCCCACGGGACAATGGGCAGTGCCTCGGAGAAACCGTAGTTTCCGAAAGGAAAGTCTTGCGTGACTTGAGAGAGGGGTTCCGGGAACAAATTGAAGGAGGGGCCGCTGTAATCGCCCCACGACGCTTGAGCCTGTCCCATCCCCGCTTCAGAGGTACCACCAACTCCCTGACTCACCCCTGAAGCCTGTCCAGAGGGATCACCGTATCCCTGGCTGACGCCCGTATAACCCATTCCCGGGCTTACTCCCGAAGACTGGCCCGATGCTTGGCGCAAAAAATTCCCGCAGCCTAAAGCCAATGTCGCAGCCTGTTGGCAAAGATCCTCGCCCATTGCGCTCACCAGATCCCTCCGCTCACTCAACTTCTGGAAGAATGCAAGCGAGGCATTAACCTACATCCAAAGAGATAAAAAATTAAGTAACTTCAATCAGACATTTATATTCAACTAATTTGGTTCAAGTCAGACTTGTTGGGCAACTTACGAGATTGTATGCCATACGCTCATCGATCTGACCCCTAGGCGCATACCTCTCCCCACGTTCAAAGTTTACAGGGGCTACTCTCCTCCGCGTGATGCGGTAGTACCACTCATCGTACTGATCGATGCTGATAACGGGGTCTGGCTCCGAGACGATGGCCGCCAGTGTGTCCTGCCAAGAAGTCCAAAGCTCTATTTCGGCCGCGCACAATTCGTACGCATTGGCGGTGCCAAACACTCCGACATCCGGTGGGTTCCTGTTAACCCTCATATCCGGGGCATCGACTGGCAAACCCTGCTCCAACTCAAAATGGCGCATTGCTCGGTCGGGCAGCTGCCACTCTGCGAGCTCGAAATGGATCAGGGGTGTGCGCTGCAACCCGGAGAGCGTGAAGACGAACGACTCTCCCACCCGTCGCGCCAAACGTATGTACGGTGCCCAACGCATTTGGCCCGGAGATAGACGGTCGAACTCCCCTCGATAGTACGTAATGTTGTGATGGGGATCGACTCTCCTCTTGTAGTGGCTAGCCCTCCGGCTGTACTCCCAAGCACACAACCGAGGCCAGACTTTGTCGGTTCCATCCCTACGCGTTGGTGCACCGGGAGCAAGGTGTTCGTAAGACCACACCTGAGAACATCAAAAAATTATATTTATATCGTCGATTCAACAAAAATAAAACACAATAACGAAGACATGATTTATATGATATACCTGCAATAGCGAGAGACATGCACATATGGCTTTGGAGTTGGGCCTCGTTGCCTTGTGCAATGCTCGGTACAGATACGAAAGAACCGCTGCACCCCAGGCATAATCCCCAACCTCCGACAGGTTACCCAACAACGGTAAATATTTCACGCTGACCGTGTTCTTCGACGTCGTTGGGAATAAAATTGCTCCCATCACCCACAAGAGGAAGGCCTTTGTGTACACCACAAGCTCACGGCCCGTATAGTTTTCCGGCAAAACCCCGTAGGTATCTACCAACCACTTCAACTTTATACCACCAGTGCTAAATTGATCCTGGGGTATCGAAGTGAAGAAGTCTCGCGCTGTTCTCTTATTCGTTGCGTCTGACGGAGGAGCAATTACCGGCCGCCCCGTCACCGGCAACCCCAAGATGAACCCTACATCTTCTAGGGTAATCGTCATCTCTCCGAGCGGGAAGTGAAACGTATTCGTTTCACTTCTCCACCTCTCAACAAGGGCACCTATCAAGGCCCGGTCAAGCTGTTGAAAGATCTGCCCATGCGTGAAAATCCCAAACCCAATTCCACGCAGTATTCTTTTCTGGGACTTGTTCAAGGTCCATCTCGTGAACTCGCGAGATACTTCTACGGTGGTGAGAAGTTCTCTTTCCTACGAATTATTAATAAATACAATTTAAGCAAAATGAACGGTAAAACAACGTTCGTAATAATAAGAAAGTTGATAAATAATGTATCTTACTCCACCATCCCATATGAGCGTACTGATATGGTTGGCTTGGTCGTATAACACGGATGGATCTTCTGGTCCAGGGATAAATTCCATTTTTTGCAACTGAAACTATGGAATCGGATTTTACAAACGCTAGCACATGAACAAATACATACATATATAAATCCTCATCATCGCTAGCACATGCTCAATGCATAATCAAAACCACGCATAAAACGCAATATTGATCACAACTATAGATTAGAAACATGTAAAGGATTGATTTTGTGAACTTACGTGATCTATTAGGGGGTATTAAAGCTGCTCTTATGAAGAAATTGCGCAGATCTGCTTGCCAACGCCGCTGGGAATATTTGTGAGTAGGAAGAACGGAAGAAGAGTGTAGAAGTTATAGGACTTTCTTTTGGGTTTGAATATATATATTTGCTGTCCGTTGGACAATATATATTTGCCGTCCGCTATATAGTATCGCGGGTCTGTTCCTTGTCCGCTATATAGTATCGCGGACGCTAGACTTTTGGTTGTTTTGGTAGTTTTCTCTACGTCCGCTATACTATGTAGCGGACGGCCCCGCAGAATTTTTTTGGTTGTCTTCTCTACGTCCGCTATACTATGTAGCGGACGGCCCCGCAGAATACCCTCTCCACTACTTAGTTTTTTCTACACTTAGTTCCACCTCTCCAACACTTAGTTTTTTTCTACACTTAGTCCAAACTGTCCGCTATATAGTATCGCGGATATACTTACCGCAGAAAATGGTTGGCACGGACCAGACATTTAGTTTGGCACGGACCAGACATTTAGTTCCCGACCTTCCCGAACCCCGGCCTAAGCGGAGGGCCTTATATCCGCTATATATATAGAGCTATACAATGTAGCGTAATGTAATAAATTGGAATAAATTGGCGCCCGTAATGCAGTTTTAATAAATTGAAATAAATTGGCCCGAAGACTTGTTTTAGCGACATAGTACGTTAATGCTATTTTAATAAACTGACGCCCGAAGACTTGTTTTAGCGACGGAATCAACAATCTCAATTTTTCCAAAAAATAATGTACGATTCATAATCAACGATCTCAATATATCAAGGCAACAAAAAAAGGCACAATTAAGCAAGAAAAAATTTGAAAACATAATAAACAAGAACATAAATTTTTTTATTATAATAAACTATGGTTCACAAATGGGGTACGAAAGCTTTTCACAAGCGCTCCGATCAAAGATTACAACTTGAAAATCCCACCACCCAAGGTGTTCGAACACTACAAAGTCCCCGAGTTCGAGGCCATGCTGGCGCACGAAGACGTTCCAACCCTCTGCGAATTCCTTTTTTTGGGATCGGCCGGGCTTCAGCTTGATTTCAACCTGCCATGCCCCCTTGCGGCTATATAATCTTGCACTATCATGAATTGTTGTAAATTGATTGGTAAATGCTTCCGGTATGTCCTACCAAACACAAAATACAAAAAATAGGTTAGTTTTGGTTAAGAAAAACAAAAGATCAAACTTTTAACACACGAAAATACAGAGAAAGAGAAAGAGGGATAGCCTACAAGTTCATGCTCAAATCCCGGCATCATGACTTTGAAAAAGTGTTTGCCTACCAGGTGCAAGTTGCCAATATAATCGTAGGCGTAGGTGGTCTCCGATCCAGAAGCCATCGAGATCGGCGTTGAGGGGAGGACGGTGGTGTCGGCGGAGATGTGGGTGACCGGAGATGTGGGTCGCCGTAGATGGGGTAGCGGCTTTAGGTTAGATGTTCGAGAGAGGGGACGCCGTCCGCTACAATAATATATATACCCCGATCTGATTAAATATTTATAGCAGGAGAGAGTTGACGAAGGGACGCCGTCCGCTACAGATACCAAGGGGACACTGTTGACGCCATACAGATACCAAGGGGACAGTTCTCGGGGCTCACGCCCGAGACTTTATAGGCGACCGAGAGGACAGGCCCTGACATGTGTCAGCCTAGAGATCGTCCGCCATACAGTATGGCGGACGCCTTTTCCTGACACATGTCAGGAACAGAAAGGCGTCCGCGAGACAGTCTCGCGGACATGGGAGGAGGGCAAAAAGGTAAAACTCCCGTCCGCGAGACAGTATGGCGGACGGGGATCAGTTTTGGAAAAAGGCGCGATCTGGACCGTCCATCTTTCAGGATGGACGGTCAGATCGCGCTAGCAAAATACCTCATTTTGCTAGCGCTATCAACGGATCAGCTCCCATAAAAATATATATTTTGTGAGAAATTTTATTCTTAAAACTTAAGAGAAGGAAAATAAAAAGAAATTACCTAATCATCCGGAAGTATTTCAACATCCGAGTCACTGCTCTTCCTATCATCAATCGGTTTATCTTGCTCGCGATATTTCGTATCAAGATAATCCTTCTAACATACACATAGCTCGAGCGACTCGGGTTAAGACGACTCCTCCTATCATCCAAGACCCTCCCGCTCGCTGAAAATGCCGACTCTGAAGCAACCATAGAGGCTTGAACTAGCAGTACATCCCGTGCAATTTGAGCTAAAGTTTTATGCATGTTTTGATTTTGTTTCCAAAAATTTAACAAATTAAAATTAACATGTTCTTGCATTGATAAATCACCATAATGATCAGTATTTGAATATACACCAATCTCATTAAAAGAGAAAAAAGTAGACGAACCTGCCGAATTAGAAGTTCCTTCACCTAGTAGTTGTCTCTGCTACTAGATGTAACAAATTAATAAGAGGAGTGGTTAGTAATTAAAATTTAGCAAAAGTAGTAATTAGTAAACAAGAGTAATAATATGCAAGAGTACTAACTAGTAAATAATAGTAATTAGCAAGAGTAACAAAACTTGTATAAATGTAGAATATTTATATAAGAGAGAATAAGAAGATTGGTGTGAAAAATTAGAGAAAAATAGTGTGAATTTATAAATTTTTGAAACTTCACAAAAGACCAAATACCCTTAAAAACTATCCGTTTATAGTTGTTGAAGAAGGTAAGAGTTGAAAACCTTAAAAAAGTTAAAAAAAATAAACTTGGACCAAAAAACACCCCAAAGTAACCGATATTTTGCTGTTGGGGGGATAAAAGTGGAATTTAAGGGGGAAAAAGGGAAATAAGGCCGTTGGGGAGAAAGGGGGGAAAATCAGATTTTCAAAAGTGAAGAGGGGGCCTTAGCGGGCCAACCCGGGCCAAAACTGGGCTTTATCGGGCCATTCTTCGGGCCGGGCCAAACCTGGGCTTTTTCGAGTCAGGTTTAAGGGGAGAAAAGGGGAATAAAGCCATTGGGGAGAAAGGGTGGGAAAATCAGATTTTCAAAAGTGAAGAGGGGGGCCAGAACTGGGCCTTTTTCGGGCCATTCTTCGAGCCGGGCCAAACCCAGGCTTTTTCGGGCCAGGCCTGGCCCAGGCCCTAAGCCCAAAATGGTCGGGTCAGCACTGTTCATGTATGGGCCGAGCTAAGCCCAGGCCAGAAAGGGGCCGAGCCAGCTGGGCCACGGGCCGCCCGGCCCATTTGACAACTCTAACATGAATACTGATAACATGAATGCATTACAACTTAGT
>JAVXUP010004437.1:0-32195 GCA_033070095.1 Escallonia herrerae
AAACCCCAGTCTTGCGTGACTTGACTCTGAGAGAAGGGTTGGGGTTCCGAGTCCAATAGCAAAGAGAAGGAGGGCGCACTGTAGTCTTCCCACGGCGCTTGAACCTGGCCCATGGTGCTTGGCTGTCCCAATCACCACCCATTCCCGGTACAGAGGACCACCATATCTCCTGGCTCACTCCCGAAGTCTGTCCCGAGGGATCGGTGTATCCCTCGCTCACATATGGGGGCTGCCACCCCGGATAACCCATTCCCGGGCTGACGCCGGAAGGCTGGCCCGATGCTTGGTGTAAAAAATTCCCGCAGCCATACGCCAACGCATCAGCCTGTTGGCGAAGCTCCTCGCCCATTGCATCCACCAAATCCTTCCGCTCGCGCAACTTCTGGAAGAAGGCGAACGAGGCATTAACCTACATCCAGAGAGATAATAAATAAGTAACTTCATACACAGTTAGAATCATCAAGTTCAATTAAAGCCACTTATTGGCCAACTTACCAGATTGTATGCCATGTGCTCATCGATCTGACCCCTAGGGTGGTACTTCTCCCCGCGTTCAAACCTTACTGGAGCTACTCTCCTCCGGGTGATGCGGTAGTACCACCCATTGTACTGTTCGATACTGATCACGGGGTCAGGCTCCGACACAATGGCCGCCAGCGTGTCCTGCCAGGAATCCCAAACCTCAAGTTCGTGCGCACAAGTCGTGCGCATTTGCCTTGCCAAACCGTCCGACACCCGGTGGGTTCCTGTTAAGCCTCATATCCGGCGCGCCGGCTGGCAACCCCTGCAGGCACTCAAAATGGCGCATAGCGCGATCTGGCAGCTGCCACTCTGCGACCTCGAAGTGGATCAGGGGTGTGCGTTGCAACCCGGAGAGCGTGAAGACGAACGACTCTCCCACCCGTCGCGCCAAATGTTTGTACGGTGCCCATCGCATCTGGCCAGGAGATAACGAGTCGAGCTCCCCCCGATAGTACGTAATGTTGTGATGGGGATCGTCTCTCCTCTGGTAGTGGCTGTCCTTCCGGCTGTACTCCCAGGCGCACAACCGAGGCCACACATTATCGGTTCCGTCCCTACGCGTGGGTGCGCCGGTAGCAAGGTGTTCATAAGACCACACCTGAGAGCAAAGACAAATTAAATAAAGTATCGTCAAATTTTATTGTCAATTCAACCCAAAAAAAAAGAAACGAGCAAGTAATCAAGAATTGTATGATATACCTGCAATAGCGAGAGACATGCACATATCGCTTTGGAGTCGGGCCTCGTTGCCTTGTGCAATGCTCGGTAGAGGTACGCAAGAGTTGCGGCTCCCCAGGCATAATCCCCAACCTCCAGCAGGTTACCCAACAACGGTAAATATTTGACGCTGACGGTATTCTTCGACGTTGTTGGGAACAGAATTGCCCCCATCACCCACAAGAGGAAAGCTTGTGTGTACAGCACAAGCATCTGATCCGTGTAGTTATCCGGCAGAACCTTGTAGGTATCTACCAACCATTTCAACTTGATACCCCCAGTGCTAAATTGATCCTGGGGTATCGAAGTAAAGAAGTCCCTAGCGGTCCTCTTATTCGTTGCTTCCGACGGAGGAGCTATTACCGGCCGCCCCGTCACCGGTAACCCTAAGATGAACCCTACATCTTCTAGGGTAATTGTCAGCTCTCCGAGAGGGAAGTGAAACGTATTCGTTTCACTTCTCCACCTTTCAACAAGGGCACCTATTAAGTGCCGGTCAAGTTGAAAGATCTGCCCATGCGTGAAAATCCCAAACCCAATCCCACGCAGTAATCTTTTCTGGGTTCTGTTCAATTTCCATGCTTTAAAATTATCGGATACTTCTACCGTGTTGAGAAGTGCTCTTTCCTACGAATTAATAAATACAATTTAAGCAAATTAAACGATATACAACGTTCCCAAGAATAACAAAGTTGATAAAATAAGTATCTTACTCCACCATCCCATATGAGCGTACTGATATGGTTTGCTTGGTCGTATAATACGGACGGATCTTCTGGTCCAGGGTTGAAATCCATTTTTCGCAACTGAAATTATGCAAAACGGCAAGGTTGGAAGCGTAAACATTCTCAAACATACAACGCTAGCACAGTCAACGCTAGCATGTGATCAGATAATACTCACATAAGTTCACATGCTGTGTATATGCAATGTACATAGATACAAACAGACACGGAATGGGATTTTACAAGTGAAATCACATGAACAAATAATACGCAATACACATATATAATCTATATATATGTATAGATACATTGACAAACGCTAGCACAATGCACCGCGCACACATTCAAAATCATGCATAAGCCGCGATAACAACTCTAGATTATGAACAAATAAAGGATTGGTTTGTGAACTTACGTGATTGATTCGTCGAATAAAGGATTTCTTGAGAAGAAATTGCGCCGATCTACTTGCCAACGCCGCTAGAAGAATTGTGAGAAGAAGGAATGAATAGCAGTTTAGAAGGAATGAATAAGGGTTTCGAAGTTAAGAAAGGGATAAACGGTCCGCTACACTGTCTAGCGGACGGTGGGATAATGACAAAGTAACAGTCGTGCATCGACAAGTCTGACATTGACAGAGTCAGTCGTCCGCTACACTGTGTAGCGGACGACTTTTTGGCTGTCAACGTGGGCCCAAGAAAGTGGTCCGCTAGACAGTGTAGCGGACGGGGGAGCAGGGGCAAAATGGTAAAAAGATTGTCCGCTACACTGTGTAGCGGACGACTGACAGCGCCGCAAAAATACGCGATCTGGGCCGTCCATCCCTTCGGGATGGACGGTCAGATCGCGCTAGCAAGATCTCCCATTTTGCTAGCGCTATCAACGGATCAGCTCCCTATATATATATATATATATATATATATATATATATATATATATATATATATATATATATATATGGGAGCTGATCCATTGATAGCGCTAGCAAATGGAGTTAAGTTGCTAGCGCGATCTGACCGTCCATCCTGAAAGATGGACGGTCCAGATCGCGCCTTTTTCCAAAACTGACCCCGTCCGCCATACTGTCTCGCGGACGGGAGTTTTACCTTTTTGCCCTCCTCCCATGTCCGCGAGACTGTCTCGCGGACGCCTTTCTGTTCCTGACATGTGTCAGGAAAAAGGCGTCCGCCATACTGTATGGCGGACGATCTCTAGGCTGACACATGTCAGGGCCTGTCCTCTCGGTCGCCTATAAAGTCTCGGGCGTGAGCCCCGAGAACTGTCCCCTTGGTATCTGTATGGCGTCAACAGTGTCCCCTTGGTATCTGTAGCGGACGGCGTCCCTTCGTCAACTCTCTCCTGCTATAAATATTTAATCAGATCGGGGTATATATATTATTGTAGCGGACGGCGTCCCCTCTCTCGAACATCTAACCTAAAGCCGCTACCCCATCTACGGCGACCCACATCTCCGGTCACCCACATCTCCGCCGACACCACCGTCCTCCCCTCAACGACGATCTCGATGGCTTCTGGATCGGAGACCACCTACGCCTACGATTATATTGGCAACTTGCACCTGGTAGGCAAACACTTTTTCAAAGTCATGATGCCGGGATTTGAGCATGAACTTGTAGGCTATCCCTCTTTCTCTTTCTCTGTATTTTCGTGTGTTAAAAGTTTGATCTTTTGTTTTTCTTAACCAAAACTAACCTATTTTTTGTATTTTGTGTTTGGTAGGACATACCGGAAGCATTTACCAATCAATTTACAACAATTCATGATAGTGCAAGATTATATAGCCGCAAGGGGGCATGGCAGGTTGAAATCAAGCTGAAGCCCGGCCGATCCCAAAAAAAGGAATTCGCAGAGGGTTGGAACGTCTTCGTGCGCCAGCATGGCCTCGAACTCGGGGACTTTGTAGTGTTCGAACACCTTGGGTGGTGGGATTTTCAAGTTGTAATCTTTGAACGGAGCGCTTGTGAAAAGCTTTCGTACCCCATTTGTGAACCATAGTTTATTATAATAAAAATATTTATGTTCTTGTTTATTATGTTTTCAAATTTTTTCTTGGTTAATTGTGCCTTTTTTTGTTGCCTCGATATATTGAGATCGTTGATTATGAATCGTACATTATTTTTTGGAAAAATTGAGATTGTTGATTCCGTCGCTAAAACAAGTCTTCGGGCGTCAGTTTATTAAAATAGCATTAACGTACTATGTCGCTAAAACAAGTCTTCGGGCCAATTTATTTCAATTTATTAAAACTGCATTACGGGCGCCAATTTATTCCAATTTATTACATTACGCCACATTGTATAGCTCTATATATATAGCGGATATAAGGCCCTCCGCTTAGGCCGGGTTCGGGAAGGTCGGGAACTAAATGTCTGGTCCGTGCCAACCATTTTCTGCGGTAAGTATATCCGCGATACTATATAGCGGACAGTTTGGACTAAGTGTAGAAAAAACTAAGTGTTGGAGAGGTGGAAGTAAGTGTAGAAGAAAAAACTAAGTGTAGAAAAAACTAAGTGTTGGAGAGGTGGAACAAAGTGTAGAAGAAAAAACTATATCCGCGATACTATATAGCGGACAGTTTGGACTAAGTGTAGAAAAAACTAAGTGTTGGAGAGGTGGAACTAAGTGTAGAAGAAAAAACTAAGTGTAGAAAAAACTAAGTGTTGGAGAGGTGGAACAAAGTGTAGAAGAAAAAACTAAGTAATGGTATTCTGTGGGGCCGTCCGCTACATAGTATAGCGGACGTAGAGAAGACAACCAAAAAATTCTGCGGGGCCGTCCGCTACATAGTATAGCGGACGTAGAGAAGACAACCAAAAAAATTCTGCGGGGCCGTCCGCTACATAGTATAGCGGACGTAGAGAAAACTACCAAAACAACCAAAAGTCTAGCGTCCGCGATACTATATAGCGGACAAGGAACAGACCCGCGATACTATATAGCGGACGGCAAATATATATTGTCCACAGCAATATAATATATATATATTCAAACCCAAAAGATTCACCCCCTATAACTTCTACACTCTTCTTCTCCGTTCTTCCTACTCACAAATATTCCCAGCGGCGTTGGCAAGCAGATCTGCGCAATTTCTTCATAAGAGCAGCTTTAATACCCCCCCTAATAGATCACGTAAGTTCACAAAATCAATCCTTTACATGTTTCTAATCTATAGTTGTGATCAATATTGCGTTTTATGCGTGGTTTTGATTATGCATTGAGCATGTGCTAGCGGTGATGAGGATTTATATATGTATGTATTTGTTCATGTGCTAGCGTTTGTAAAATCCGATTCCATAGTTTCAGTTGCAAAAAATGGAATTTATCCCTGGACCAGAAGATCCATCCGTGTTATACGACCAAGCCAACCATATCAGTACGCTCATATGGGATGGTGGAGTAAGATACATTATTTATCAACTTTCTTATTATTACGAACGTTGTTTTACCGTTCATTTTGCTCAAATTGTATTTATTAATAATTCGTAGGAAAGAGAACTTCTCACCACCGTAGAAGTATCTCGCGAGTTCACGAGATGGACCTTGAACAATTCCCAGAAAAGAATACTGCGTGGAATTGGGTTTGGGATTTTCACGCATGGGCAGATCTTTCAACAGCTTGACCGGGCCTTGATAGGTGCCCTTGTTGAGAGGTGGAGAAGTGAAACGAATACGTTTCACTTCCCGATCGGAGAGATGACGATTACCCTAGAAGATGTAGGGTTCATCTTGGGGTTGCCGGTGACGGGGCGGCCGGTAATTGCTCCTCCGTCAGACGCAACGAATAAGAGAACAGCGCGAGACTTCTTCACTTCGATACCCCAGGATCAATTTAGCACTGGTGGTATAAAGTTGAAGTGGTTGGTAGATACCTACGGGGTTTTGCCGGAAAACTATACGGGCCGTGAGCTTGTGGTGTACACAAAGGCCTTCCTCTTGTGGGTGATGGGAGCAATTTTATTCCCAACGACGTCGAAGAACACGGTCAGCGTGAAATATTTACCGTTGTTGGGTAACCTGTCGGAGGTTGGGGATTATGCCTGGGGTGCAGCGGTTCTTTCGTATCTGTACCGAGCATTGCACAAGGCAACGAGGCCCAACTCCAAAGCCATATGTGCATGTCTCTCGCTATTGCAGGTATATCATATAAATCATGTCTTCGTTATTGTGTTTTATTTTTGTTGAATCGACGATATAAATATAATTTTTTGATGTTCTCAGGTGTGGTCTTACGAACACCTTGCTCCCGGTGCACCAACGCGTAGGGATGGAACCGACAAAGTCTGGCCTCGGTTGTGTGCTTGGGAGTACAGCCGGAGGGCTAGCCACTACAAGAGGAGAGTCGATCCCCATCACAACATTACGTACTATCGAGGGGAGTTCGACCGTCTATCTCCGGGCCAAATGCGTTGGGCACCGTACATACGTTTGGCGCGACGGGTGGGAGAGTCGTTCGTCTTCACGCTCTCCGGGTTGCAGCGCACACCCCTGATCCATTTCGAGCTCGCAGAGTGGCAGCTGCCCGACCGAGCAATGCGCCATTTTGAGTTGGAGCAGGGTTTGCCAGTCGATGCCCCGGATATGAGGGTTAACAGGAACCCACCGGATGTCGGAGTGTTTGGCACCGCCAATGCGTACGAATTGTGCGCGGCCGAAATAGAGCTTTGGACTTCTTGGCAGGACACACTGGCGGCCATCGTCTCGGAGCCAGACCCCGTTATCAGCATCGATCAGTACGATGAGTGGTACTACCGCATCACGCGGAGGAGAGTAGCCCCTGTAAACTTTGAACGTGGGGAGAGGTATGCGCCTAGGGGTCAGATCGATGAGCGTATGGCATACAATCTCGTAAGTTGCCCAACAAGTCTGACTTGAACCAAATTAGTTGAATATAAATGTCTGATTGAAGTTACTTAATTTTTTATCTCTTTGGATGTAGGTTAATGCCTCGCTTGCATTCTTCCAGAAGTTGAGTGAGCGGAGGGATCTGGTGAGCGCAATGGGCGAGGATCTTTGCCAACAGGCTGCGACATTGGCTTTAGGCTGCGGGAATTTTTTGCGCCAAGCATCGGGCCAGTCTTCGGGAGTAAGCCCGGGAATGGGTTATACGGGCGTCAGCCAGGGATACGGTGATCCCTCTGGACAGGCTTCAGGGGTGAGTCAGGGAGTTGTTGGTACCTCTGAAGCGGGGATGGGACAGGCTCAAGCGTCGTGGGGCGATTACAGCGGCCCCTCCTTCAATTTGTTCCCGGAACCCCTCTCTCAAGTCACGCAAGACTTTCCTTTCGGAAACTACGGTTTCTCCGAGGCACTGCCCATTGTCCCGTGGGCGGGACCAGTTGGCGGCCCCGAAGGGGAATATCAGCCGGCCGAAGAAGGAATTGGAGGCCAATATCCCCCGATCGACCCCCGAGGGCAATATCCGAAAGGGCATCCAGCCAGGCCCCTAAAGCCGCATAAATGCGATCTAATCCGAGCCCGTTATTTTAGCGGGGCCCCCCAAGACGGAGCGTCGTATGACGTGGATCACCCCGAGGGCTTGGATTACAATGCCTCTTGGACAGAGATCGCCTCGCTGGCGCCGGGATCTTGGTTAGACAGCGGTGTCATCTCGCACTACGTGCAAATTCTGAGGCGAAGGTGTCGGGAGCATCCAGACATCGGTCTGCGCGTGTTTATCTTGGATGCTTTTTTCCATCAGCTCCTAGTACAAGAGTGGCACGACTGGGGCAATGCAAGGAAGGGGAGAGGCATGGCCCAGTGGAAACCGTCCCCTAACCTACAAGCATATCTTGCTAGGGATAGTCCAGTGAGCGCAAGTGTTGCCGACGTGTTTCTAATCCCCTTTTTAGGGAATGCCCACTGGTACTTGGTTTGCTACGAACCATTACAGAGCACGGTTTCAGTCGTCGACAGTCTCTACGACGATACCGACGTGATGCCTGTGATTGATATGTACCGAGGCATAGGCCAGTTGGATGCCATGGTAAGATCCTGTTTCCTTCTTGTTGTAACTTGCATATTATAAAACTGATTAATCTTATTTTGCTAGCTATGTTTAATGCTTATTATGGTTCTCGCAGAATCTTTTTGCTGCCCTGGTCAATGGTAGGCGTCGGGAGAAGGTATCGCGCAGGCCGGTCCTCATTTTCCGATTGAAGAGGAGTAGGCCCAAGCAACATAATTCCTCGGACTGCGGCGTCTTCCTCTGCATGTACATGGATTACATTTGCCGGTCTGAGAGCCTCAAGAAGACTGTCTGGAGCGAAGAATGCATACAAGACTTTAGGTATAGGATTGCTTGGCAAATTATGAATGGCCGGCCTAGAGCTATTAGGTTTATTGTAAATCCGTGTAAGGAACATCATTCCTGCGAGAGATGATGTTCCCCAATTCACATTGTAACGTTACAACACTTTTTTAACCCAAAAAATTTATTGAATGCGATTGATTTTATTGACCAATATGATTTAACGGTGGGAAACCAAGTGTTGGATATCTGTCTATCTGCAGGGCAAGTGTTCAAAAAATAACAAAGTGTTCGATAATATGTGTATCTGCGGGGCCGTCCGCTACATAGTATAGCGGACGCAGAGAAGTGAACCAAAACAAAAAAAAACTAAGTGTTGTAAGGGGGGTATTCTGCGGGGCCGTCCGCTACATAGTATAGCGGACGCAGAGAAGTGAACCAAAACCAAAAAAAAACTAAGTGTTGTAGGGGGGTAGGGGCGGGCCGTCCGCTACATAGTATAGCGGACGCAGAGAAGTGAACCAAAACCAAAAAAAAACTAAGTGTTGTAGGGGGGTATTCTGCGGGGCCGTCCGCTACATAGTATAGCGGACGCAGAGAAGTGAACCAAAACCAAAAAAAAACTAAGTGTTGTAGGGGGGTATTCTGCGGGGCCGTCCGCTACATAGTATAGCGGACGCAGAGAAGTGAACCAAAACCAAAAAAAAACTAAGTGTTGTAGGGGGGGTATTCTGCGGGGCCGTCCGCTACATAGTATAGCGGACGCAGAGAAGTGAACCAAAACCAAAAAAAAACTAAGTGTTGTAGGGGGGTA
Source organism: Escallonia herrerae (assembly GCA_033070095.1). NCBI lineage: Eukaryota > Viridiplantae > Streptophyta > Magnoliopsida > Escalloniales > Escalloniaceae > Escallonia > Escallonia herrerae. Next base: position 9,047 of record JAVXUP010004437.1, read on the forward strand.
GTTATTCTGCGGGGCCGTCCGCTACATAGTATAGCGGACGCAGAGAAGTGAACCAAAACCAAAAAAAAACTAAGTGTTGTAGGGGGGGTATTCTGCGGGGCCGTCCGCTACATAGTATAGCGGACGCAGAGAAGTGAACCAAAACAAAAAAAAAACTAAGTGTTGTAGGGGGGGTATTCTTTAATACCTTAGGTTTCTAATGTTGTGCTGCGCAGTGTAGCGGACAGTGTAAGAAATCACGTATAAAAAAATGATTGTAAAGGTTATTACAAACGAGTCATTACTAAAATATTATTACAAAATGTCCGACACTTTTGATGGCTCATAAAAGATTATTACAAAATATTCAGTACACTAAAGTTCCACTGCAGCTTGTTCGTCCTCATCCTCGGCATCATCTTCTTCCCCGTCTTGCAAAGGCACTGGACTTATCCCCAGTGCCTTGTAATGGTTCCGCTTGTCGTGGTCTGTCATTTTGTTGCACAATGCACACCTTCTTAGCTTTTTTGGTTGAGTTGCCGTCTCAATAGAGCTTTTCATCCGCGTAGATCTCTTGCGGCCTTTCGTTTGCGATATAATTGGATCCGAAGGCCGGATATCATTGTCGGCTCCCTCCCCCGGCTCGTCATCTTCTGATCCCGTCGTAGGCTCGGTGTCAACCGCATTGCTGACTGAAGCTGCTTCCAATTGGTCGACGATGGGCTCTTGCTGCTGAGCTACCTCGAGGAGATGTTTATATCCGACCATTGTAGCAGCACCCTTTACGGACAAACGGGTGAACATCGTCACCAGATGATTATACCGCAACGTCTCTGATTCTTCAAAGTCAGTATACGGGTGCTCCGGAAAGGAAATGGTACCGTGCAACCTGTTTGCACCTTTCGTCCAACGTGGCAGGACGTATTTATCGGGGATTGTCCTGATATTCTTCTGTGTGAAAAACCGCAGAATGTGTCTACACAGGATGCCATGGAACTCAAACTTCTTACAAACACATGTCACCGAGTCCGTCAATGTGTCGTGGGTCACCGTATAAATTCTGCGCAGCTTCTCAGGGACGAGGTCATTCACGAGCGAATAAACCTTGTACTCACGCGACGACTTTTCTGCCACCTTATATATACTGTATCGGCCCGATTTTTGCAGCTCTACTTGGTATAGCAGGAAGATCTCCTTCGTATAGACTTTGGCACCGTTCAGCTCCAGCGGGGTCTCAAGCAACCTTCTCCTTTGCTTGTACGTGGTTGCAAAGTCTGCAGCCCTTTCTTTCACGAACAACGACGCAACCGCTTTTTGTGCTGATGTGACGAAACTCTTCAAATTGGTAGCTGTACCCACATAACTATCGAACGTGGCATTCATAGATTCACTCCTGCCCGTCGTTTTCATGCCCGCAGAAAAATGACTTCTCGTGTAAACACCAATCCATTGCTCTTTGAGCCCGTACAAGTGCTGGAGCCACTCGTTGTCTTGCAATGAGTAATCCCGAACAAGCTTTTCCCACCTCTCCTCGAATTCCTCAATCGTTAATGACTTGAGGACGCATTTGTCAAAATCCTGTTTAAAGTCTGGATACTTTGCGTACATGTGATGCAGACGTTCAGGGTATTTGTTGCTTATGTGCCAAGTGCACAAGTTGTGTCGAGTATCTGGGAAGACGGTAGCAATAGCCTTCTTCATTGCCAAATCTTGATCGGTGATGATAACAGTCGGTGCTTTGAAGTTCATTGCTTCCAGCCACACCCTAAACAACCATTCAAAAGAACTCTCGCTCTCGTCCCTTAACAAGGCGAACCCGAACAGGATGGAGTGATAATGATGATTGACGCCCGTGAAAGGAGCGAACGGCATCGAGTACTTGTTGGTACGGTATGTGGTGTCGAAAGTCACGACATCCCCAAAATGCTTATAAGCTAGCCTCGAACGACCGTCGACCCAAAAAATTGTGCTAACTCGATGCTCGTCGTCAAGTTTATAGTCGAAGGTAAACTGCGGGTCCTCCATCTGCATCCGTTTCAATAGGCTCATTGTCGCTTGCGCATCATTGAGGTCATACGCGGCTCGTCTATGGGTTCGGACCGCGTTACGAACGTCTGTCGTGTTAAAGTTTAAATTTTGAATTCCCCCAGCCTGTTCAGCAAGAACATTAATCATGTCGGTAGGTCCTAGCCGCGCATCGCTCATTGTGTGAATTAGGCTCCTCGCGACCTTACCCATCTTCTTGTGTTGATGCATCTGACTCACCTTAGAAGGGGTTACTAACGGGTGATTGTGTGCCAGTTCCAGGCTGGTAATAAGCCAATGATCTTGTTTGGCTTTATAGCTTACGAACATCTTGACCTGGCAATTCGTGCGCGCAAAGCAATCCCGTCTTCTCCGCGCATACCCTATTTCGTCATCATCACTGTCATCGTTGCCTACGCGTGTCTCATTTTGCACTGGGTTTCTGCCCCTATGACACTCGTATAAGCGAGAGCATATCCTTTTCGTACGTTGCTTGTTCTTGTAGTTTTTATTCTAATGCCAAAACCAACCCTCAATGAATAAGCTCGAAAACATTCTCCAGCTTCTTCCAACGTTTGAAAGGTTCGTCCTAGATACGGATCACTAGCATCTACGGGGGTGCTGGAGCTCGACACGAAATCAGACATTGTGAAAAAGACCTATGTAGAAATAGAATACGCTTATTATCTCAAAATTATCTTGACGATTAGACCGATTTAGGATACCATATACATAATCTCAAAAGTGTCTCCTATTTTGCTAATTATATATTTACTGAACATAACAAATTAAAATTACTAAGATAAACGGTAGCAAGATCACAAACTTTACCTTGCTTGAGTGATGCTTGAACCAAGTGTGTTACTCCAAGAAAAGCTTGAAGGGTGCTGAAAATGGAAGCAAGTGAATCTGAAAGCCCGCAAAAATTTTGCTGAAAGAGCCGAGAATTAGGGAGACTTTCTAGGCGACCAAGGGGACAGTTCTCGGGGCTCACGCCCGAGACTTTATAGGCGACCGAGAGGACAGGCCCTGACATGTGTCAGCCTAGAGATCGTCCGCCATACAGTATGGCGGACGCCTTTTTCCTGACACATGTCAGGAACAGAAAGGCGTCCGCGAGACAGTCTCGCGGACATGGGAGGAGGGCAAAAAGGTAAAACTCCCGTCCGCGAGACAGTATGGCGGACGGGTGTCAGTTTTGGAAAAAGGCGCGATCTGGACCGTCCATCTTTCAGGATGGACGGTCAGATCGCGCTAGCAACTTAACTCCATTTGCTAGCGCTATCAATGGATCAGCTCCCATATATATATATATATATATATATATATATATATATATATATATATTAGGAAGTGTATGCAAACTACTAAATTCTCAATCAACTTGAGTGGTGCTATGGAAGGTTACTTTTCTAGCTCAAGAGGAGTCAGACAGGGGGATCCAATATCACCTTCCTATTGGTGATGGAAGCTTTTTCTAATCTCATGGATGATTATGCAAGGCTCCTTGGTTTCAAGTACCACCCTAAATGTCAAGACCTAGGAAGCACCGACACCTCTTATAAGTCGAGATATGGTGTCCGACACTTACCGACACCTCACTCATTCCTTCGGACACGTGTCCGACACCTCTCAGTGGTGTCTAAATTTTTTTTTTAATCACCGGACACCATGTCGAACACCTCTTGAAGAAGTGTCGGAGATTTCGTGAGGAAATGTCCAGACGTATGGGGCAAAAGACAATATTTTAAATTTATTTAAGGGATAAATCTGGGGTTTTTTAGAAATGAACTTTTAAGCCAAACCCTAATCAGATCGGCCCAGCAAAAGGTACCTTCTTCTTTCTCCCTCATCTCTTTCTCTTTTCCTTCTTTTTGTTGCCTAAAGCATCCAAGCTTTTCCAGTCTAGAGTAAGATTGGTCAATATCTCTGACCCTCATTTACAGACTGATCTAACTATATAAAATCTCTTCATCATGCCTTTGGTCTCATGTCTTTTTTCCTTTTCTCTTGTTATTGTTGAGACTCTAATCTTGGTACTATTGGGACATTCAATTGCTTTCTTGTTGCCAGCCTTTATTCTTGTTACTGTTGAGACTATTTCATGATTCTTACTTTCTTTCTCATCCACTTTGAATGAAATTCAGTTGCTCCAATTGAGATGTGTGTGTATAAATATACATACATGAATATATATATATATATATATATATATATATATATATATAATAAAAATATATTAAAAATTCAGCGGTGTCCAAAATCTATTTTTTTAATTGCAGTGTCCGGTGTCCCGGTCGTCGTCGGTGTTGGACACAGTGTCCGTGTCCATGCTACCTAGGTCAAGACCTTCAGATAAATCTTTTGTGTTCCGCAGATGATTTATTCATCATGGCTGCACCTGATCTAAATTCACTATCGCATATAAAAGCTTGCTTTGGATGAATTTGGATCACTATCTGGATTATATCCCAATCTAAATAAGAGCTCTCTATTTTTGGCTGGTGTAAAGGAAGAGGAAAAAGCTCATATGCTACAAAGCATTGATATTCCTCTCGCAGAGTTGCCAATTACATACTTTGGTGTACCTCTTATAACAAGTAAACTACATTACAAAGACTACCAAGTGCTCATTGAAAAACTTACGAAGAAGAATAATTGCTGGACTACTCAACATCTCTCCTATGCAGGCAGACTGCAATTGGCAAGCTCAGTCCTGTTGAGTATGATCATACTGGTGCTCCATATTCATACTCCCACAAAAAATAATCAAGCAAATTGAAGCTAAGATTCGAGCATTCATTTGGCATGGAAGGGATACAAAATGTATTGGAGCAAAAGTTTCATGGGCAGACTTTTGTGGGCCTAAAAAGGAGGGAGGGTTGGGCTGAAAAGAATGGGGGGATGGAACAGGGCATTCCTAGTAAAGCATATATGGGATCAAATGATGCCACATTTATATAATTGAGGGCAAACATCTCTGGACTTTTAAAGCCCCTGTGGCTCTATCATGGACATGGGGCAAGATTGTCAAGTTGAGAGCTTTAGTTCAGCAATTTGTGAGACATGAAATTGGTAATGGACAAAAGACATAGCTATGGTTTGATAATTGGATGCCTAAGGGTGATTTAATTACCCAATGTGGTGATAGAATCAGCTATGACTATGGATTGAGAGCGGATTCTAAGGCAGCAGATATAATAGAAGCTAACCAATGGCAACTCCCACCAGCTAGATCCCAAGCAATCAGATTGTGGCATACAGACATGAGCTGCATTCCTCCACCTCAGGTTGGTAAAGAAGATAAAATTCTTTGGAATTTGAACAAGAATGGTGAATCTACTGTAAATTCACCCTGGCCAGCTATGAGAACAAAAAAGGAATAAGTGTCCTGGGCAGCGGCGAAGGCAGGATAAATATTCAAGGTGGGCACAAGGAAAAAATTATCTCAAAAAATAATTGTACATTAGACTTGAGGCATGAAATTTTACAATTGATCGCGACGAGGTCGCAACTTCTGAAAGCGATTAATAATTACATCATTTTGAATATTATCAAACAACTTTTTTTTGACATAAGTAATCATACAATCATTCATAAACTCATCTCCAATTGAATTGCGCAAGCGGGTCTTCACAATGCTCATAGCGGAATTGGAGATACATTACTTGACTGAAATGTACACTATCATTGTCATATATACATCCATCCAGAAATTACAAACCATGAACTCGTCAATTTTTATACAAACAATACTCTGGGATATAGAAATTGCAAAACATTTATGCACTAGAAATATGAAATTTAAGTACAATTTATACTGTCTATTGAGTTCGAATGGTTCAGGTCGACTGGTTGAGAGTTCCAAATTTGCAATACTTGTCCAGCACTGAGTAGTATGTTCCAAATTCTGCAACACTTCTCCAGGTTCACAGAATCACAGGTTGAGAGTTCCCAATTCCAGCAATATATTCCAAATTCCAACTTGTCCATCCGGCCATTCCCAATGCCCAATTGCAATTACCAATACTTAATTCTCTATTTCCACCACGAGCAGCACATGCCAATTTATCAATCTGAAATAAAAATCTCAATCTCAATTCTCAAATATACAAACCCCACAAAGGCCACAATTACTGAGCACTGAGCAGGCAGCAATCTGGTTATCTGGCCACCACGACTAGGCAACAATTTCCACAATCAAATCCCAACTAGAAAACTGAAAACCCAATCTAAAGATTCTAAACTATAAATCCCGCCAAATGTCAAATGCGAATTTGAAATAAAAATCTAATCTAACTGAGAATTGAGAAAATAAAGTTGTTCAATGAATTTAAAAAAACGCAATCGAAACTGAATAAACGATGACGGATGTTAATATGTTACCTTTCTAACTTCGATGTCAAAATTCGACTGTCGTTGTGCTGTGAGCCGTGAGGCATGACTGCATGAGCGACTAACAGAGTGACAGTGACCGGAGAATGAGCGATTAATCGGAAAACTCGTTGAGCGTTGAGGGCCACGGGAAAGCCGATGAACTGGAGAAGGGACAAGGCGAAGTCCGTCGCCGATTGGCGATTGCCAGTAGCGGAGACAGAGAGAGAGCTTGGAAGATCGTGAGAGAAAGCTTGAGAGAGAAAGCTTGGCGATTTCCAGTAGCGGAGCGGAGATCCGGAGACCGATTGTCGGCTATCGCCGATTGCCACCGAGTGCTCAGAACTTGGAAGAGCGTGAAAGTCTGAGAGAGAAGAGAGAGCTTATTAATTTGTTAATGGCATTGGGAATGAAAAAAGACTTTTTTTAATTTGTTACTCTCTCTATACAGAGGACGGTAGTGGCATTGGGAGTTGGGAATGTAAAAGAATGACTTTTTAATTTGTTAATGACATTGGGAATGAAAGCATATATTTTTTTTTTATGGTTCATTTTATTTATTTGGTGTTCGGTCTCCACACATTTGCGTGTAAATTTAGCATTTAAATTGACTAAAAAGATAGTTTTCATATTATTTTTTAAAAATTTCAATATTTTGGCACATAAAATGATTAACAAGACATCTCTTTAAATTATTGTTAAAAATTTTAGGTGGACACTTTTATTATTGGGTGTGAAATATACTATATAAATATTTTTTTATGGAATGGCAGGTGGGCACTGGCCCACCGATGCCCCCCGTCAGCTCCGCTACTAGTCCTGGGGTAAATTGGTATGGTTCAGTGGTAATATACCAAAGAGTGCCCTGATAATGTGGATGACATGTAAGGATGGGCTTAGAACTAAGAAAAAGCTAAAGAGATGGAATCTCATTGTGGATGATACTTGCTCTTTATGGAATAAGAGCAAGGAGGATATAGATCATTTATTCTGGAACTGTGAGTATGCACAAGGAATATGGAAGAAGGTGTTTGAGAAACTGTTGGTATACGGGCAGTGGCAATCATGGCCGCAAATGATGATATACACTACTACTCAGTGTAGAGGGAAAAGATTTCAAGCTAAACTTAGAAAACTGGGACTTGTAGTGACTGTATACATGCTCTAGGGGAAAGAAATGCCCGTATATTCGAGCAACAATCACAACCTATGGATAGTACATTTCAGCAGATCAAACAATGGATACAATGGAGGGTGAGAAGCTGGAAGAGGGTTCCATGCAACAGCAAGAACAGGACACTACGTGCTAATTGGGATATAGACAGGAGAATATTACTTGACTGAAATACTTTTGTAAATGCTTTCCAAGCTTGGAAGATTGAACAGAGTAGGATAGCACTATACATTTGTACATATATGCTTTGATATAAATACAATTGACTTTCACTAAAAAAATATATTATGTTGGCATAATCAACGGATTTACACAAGTTTGATAGTTCTGGACGAATATTTTGTTAACTAGGCAGCCATGTTAGATGTTTCTGCAATTTTGCTCTTTTTACCTTGGTCCACTTCCATTTTGGAAAGCCTCAATGAGCCTCATAGGCAAACAGCAGATAACTTCATGCCGGCAAGAGACGAGAACTTTCCCCAGCCAGTGAGATTTTGCGAATGAGCTTTCATGGAAGTCCAAGAAAGTTAAACATGCTTAAAGTGTGATTTTTGGTTGTTATATGTTGCAAAGACGTAGTCATGTTGGGAGGTCCTGCAGTATCCTCAAGGTGTTTATTCTGGTCACGTTGGGCATGGTGTGGCTCAGCATCTATCTGAGAAGCTCATGACAAGCGTCTAGATTTCTGCTCTGGTTGGTGAATTCATTGGACCACTTGTGGAAGAATTTGTTTGAGTGTTACCTTTCCCGAAGGTACAACTTTTTTCTGCTATGATCCCCTGCACATGTATATTCAAAACTGAACGACTTTCCAACCTTAGATGCTTTGACATACATTTTTGCATATGGTTTTGAGAATGTACATTTCTTTGAAATTACTCGTTTAATGTTTCAAACAAAAGAACTTGTGAACTCCTTTTCTTTCGATTCTTGTGTAGGTGTGTGCAACTGAAACTTATCCAGTATAAATTGGTAATATAAGTATCTGGCGATTTCGTTTTATTATGTTAAGAACGTCTAACTTCTGTTTGAGCTTTCGTTAAGGTTTGTGACTGATTGTTTTTGTCTTTGGAAGGCGTGAATTAGAAGCGGACTACATAGGTTTGATGATTATGGCCTCCGCAGGGTATGATCCTCGAGCGGCTCCAACATTTTATAAGTCGTTACCAGAGGAGTGTTATAGTTCAACGCATCCATCTTGAAGCAGAAGATCTAAGATGCTCAACATGCCTGAAGTAATAGGAAAAAGCAGTGGCTATATAAGAGCAAGTGCAAGCTGGTAAGGGCGTCGAGAGCTTCATTTAGGTTATAATTTAGCAGAGGAGAACTCATATGCAATGTTCACGTAGTTCCGTAGGATTAAGTGCTTAACTTTGAACTTCATTTATGTTCCTGCTTGGGAAGACCCGCAAACATCATTTTCAATAACGTAGGTGATCAACACATGAGACTTCTATTTATTTGGTTTTGCCAGTAGAAGGTGCTATAGATTTACCCTTCACTTCTTTCATGTTTTTCTTACTTTGTCTCCTTGTCTTATGGACACCCCACCCCCCCACCCCACCAATAACACACACTTGCATTCAATTGTGGCTGGTCAGCAAAGCCCTGGACTGATTTGGTTGCCACTTTTCTAGCTGATAGTCCATCTTTCTTTGTTCCGTTCAGTTTTGTTTCATTTGGACTTTAGGGATTTAAAGGGGATGTCTTTGACGTCTGAGAATCTGCTCAGTCCCACAATTTTGGGTAAATTTAAACCACTTTGTATCCATGAAAGTGGTTACCACATTAAATCTTGACGCGGGCATTCCATGTTTTGCTTTCAAAGATAAGAAAAAAAATATGGCATTACTTAAAGAACTCCAGAAGAAGTATTAAAGCTTGAGAGGTTCCTGTTTTACAGTATCTCATGGGCATGTTGCCTCGATTGATTGTCACAGCCTATGCACGAAAACAAGATTATGCTTCCAAATAGAATCTTGAAACTTACAACATTTGGCCCTAATTTATTGGGCAGTTTTACATATAACATAAATCTTGACATTGAACAACGCAATAAAAAAGCACAAGAGCAATAGGAAAACAGAGGCAAGTTGACTTAAATGTAAGAAAAACAACAAACTACATGTTAAAAACTGAAAATTAACGTAGCAAACTTATCAAAAATTCGATAAGAGTAGTTTTGCCTTCTCGGAGATTATATCTCAGGCTCAAGGTCATGGATGGCTGCCCTCTAGAATTCAACAGTCTCTTCTTCGCTAGCAAGCACTCGAATAACGAAGGCTAACTGCGACAACTCTTTGCTTGCTTTTATCGCCAAAAATACGAGAGAACAGAAACGTGTATAGAGAGAAAAGCAAAAGAGCTTTAATTTCATTGCTTTCTGTGTGTCTAAAGTGAGAGAAGAGTTCGTCCTTGTTTAGTAAGAAAACAGACAGTGTAATTATGGTAAACAATGCAAATATGATAAATAGCAAAAGTCAATTATGTAAATAAGGTAAATAGGATAAATATGGTAATTAGCGAAAGCTAACTACTTAAATAAGGTAAATGACTTTGTAACGCTTAATTAATTTAGACAAATGAGGAGTTAATTCCGAGATATGTCTCAAGATATTAGACAGCAAAGAATCAATTCCGGTTTGTCTGCTATTACTTCATTTTTGGTCAACGAATTCCAGAGAAGAGTTAAATAAAATTTTTGGTATTGACGTACTTTGTAACTTATTTAGCAAATACAACATAAAACTCTATTGATTAAGGAAGCCAAAACACTTTATTCCCCATGTTTGCTATGTGTTTGCATTTGACACACAAGCATTGAAATTGATCATGGCTTGATATTTACTTCTCTTGCAACTTCCATCATAAGCAGCTTTAAGTAACTATCACGTAATATTTGTGCCAAAGACTCTTTATGGGCTTTACTGACATGTCAATCAAGTAACGGCGTCATATAGAAGAGAGAGACGATATCTTACACATGCGCTTAAACTTCTCCTTGAGTTCCGCCTTGTGCTCGTTGTTTGTGATACGGAAGTAGAAATCTGGGTAAGTGCTTTGGTCAACACAGTTAGCCAGAGTTGCCGTTCCGATCGCCATGATCTTTGCTGGGCCTTCAGCCTTCTGAGCCTTCCAAACCTCCTCGACAGTGACCATGTTCTCAACTTAAAGTTTAGGGGCTTGAAATGGATCTTAGGATATGATTATGAGGCGTGAATGGGAACGGATGATGTGCATGGTGTAACTTATATAGGTGCCATGCAATGGTAGCTAGGGAAACTTTTAGCACGTGACTTTGAGCATTCTCTCTCATCAAGGCACATTGACATTCCACCGATAAAAGAGTCTTTCCTACCTGAGAATGGACTCGATTGAATTTTCTTTTATTGGTACAAAACTTGGGATAGTTTTCAGAAATTGAATTTTGTCAGCATTTATTCATTTTATGTTAGGACTTATTGTAATTTAGTCAAAAGCTTATTTCTCGGAACAACGGGATAGTATGAAAATGAGGTAAAAAGTTAGTTACAACTAAAATTGTATAATGTGCTGCAATCTTCCATCTAGAAATGAGTAACGGCTGCAGAATATGGTCAGTGATACCATAAAAAGTACTGGCAAGACTCTAAAACTGTCATCCCTGTGGTTGAATAACTGAGGCTCGAAATGTTGTTTCCATGATAAAAATTAATGGTTCCAGATACGGTCAATGACACCGTAAAAAGTGTTGTCGAAAAAGACACTTTGTATATATAGCCCGATTATCTGTCACTAATTCTACTTGACAATGAAATGGTATCATCTATTTAGCTGTTATCGCTAAAATAGTATGGAAAAGTGTCACATTAAATTTTAAGGACAAGTTTAAATCATTTTTTATTCTTTTGTAAAATAGCACCCCATCTCGTGGATATTTTAGCAACCACTGCCACCAAAAATGGCTGGCCATTAAATGGATGTGCGGTAAATAGGCAAGGGGCCATTAAATGGATGTTGGGTAACTAGGCAAATGGATGTGGGATAACTGGGGAGAAGGGGCCTTTAAATGGATGTGGAGTAACTCCAGTGTCGGCAAATCAAATTTTTTTTAAAATAAAAATTGGGAATTGCACAATAATCACATGATCCTCTACAACATGTGATAATTGAAACATTATACAAATAGTTTATTCATACAAGGTAAACATAAGAAATATTTAACACAAAAGTAGGAACATTAGATCTCGTTGCAGCAAGAGTCATTAACGCAATCCTGGCGGCCATCCTTAAAGGATGGACGGACCAAATTTAGCTTCTTTTTTTTTTTAAATATCGTCCACTACATTATGTAGCGGACGGTCATTTTGACCAAAACGCGCCTTGATCCCGTCCTTTTTGTGGAATAGCGTCCGTCCACTACATTATGTATCGGACGACTTTTTGACCTGACTTGTTGTCAACAAAAAATATGTAGTGGGTGATTTTTTTTGCTGACAATAAGTCACATTTGATACACCACCAAACAGAGACTTAGATGAAAGTCGTACCTCAAGATAGCATCCAATGCAAGTAAGAGATGTAAGCTCGTCACAATTAGAAAACTTTCAACCCTTCATCTAGAACGTTATACTTGGTTACATTGTTAGCATTATACAAACATATATTAGCAAACAGTAAATTTAAACCATTTTGTGATACATATCATATTCTATAAATACGACAACGAGAACGAAACCGATTTCAAGGAAGCCTCATATTTTTGTCCTAAATATTTTTACAAAAAGGTTATCCCTTTAATTACAACTGATATAAACTACTCCTACATTTAGGTGATCTTGAAAACTAAAGTTTCACATAATTTTTAGACATTACAAAATGAGCTCATTAGCACGAATGTGATGCTCGGAAAAATTGGCACTAATATGAGGTCTAAAAGGTTTCCGATAAAACGTAATAGGTACAGACTATCACACAAAAATGCCTTGGTTCGATGTTAAGAACTCCAAATATTTGCTATTTTTTTAAAAAAATAGACCTCCTAGTCGAATTACCAAAATTAATAACTCAAAATCTACTTACTCGAACGTAATTAGCAAGACACCAACAGTGTGTCACGTGTCTATTCAGATAAGTTTAAAAGTCAAACCAAATAGCAGGGCCAGCAAACAACACCACCTCTATAACAACTTAGCTTGCACAAGCACAACATAGTAGATTATTTCTAAATCCATAAATATTCTATTGCAATATTTCATCCATTTCACGTTACTTAATTAACTTAGTGAAACTACCAACACTCGATAATTTTACGTCTTTGTTGTGATGCTACTCTTAACAACAAAATGCTTTAGAGCTATTAGTCTTCAAACTGGCAAAATGATCCTACCAGCTAACAAACACGATGTAACCTCTTGTACAATGTGTAACCCCAATTTTCATTTACATTTCAAAGTTTTGATCGGTCTAGGAGCACAATTCATATGGTACGCCGATTTTTTTACAAGTTTTGATGGCATAAATATGCAGGTGCCAAATGTACATCATAGGTAATTACAGGTCAGAACTTAACTCAAGGTGATGTAAAATATATCACAAAGTCTCATACCAAATTTCAGTTCAGTTATGTTAGGAGAATTCCATGACCAGCATAAGAGATCTTTTACAGCAAGTGACACTGTGAACTTTGAGTCCAAGACTTCGATGCCTTGCACCTTGACCCCCAACCCTCGTACTTGTAAGAAAACTAAAGAATTAGAGGACTCTCTATCTTTAATTTACATAAGCTAATAGCACCTTTTTTCCGGTAGAATTAGATAAGACCATAGAATTTTAACTAACTTTGTTATCGAAAATATATAGCCTATCAAAAAGTAGTGCTTTGGTGGTATAAATCATGTATGCGTAGTATTTGCATTTTTTATTGTCAAAACACTAAAACAAAAAACACGTAAAATAAGGTGGAAGCTTTTGAGTACCTCAAAACAGATTAGGACAACATCCACATCAGTAAGGATAAAGCAATGAGTTTTATAAACCACAAATTATTTAGAAACTCTCATCATTTCACCAAACTTTCGCAAGCAGTTACTTCCCTAGAAAAGTTATACGGAGTCATGTTGTTTTAATATTTAATCAATGTCAAACACGTAAGTAAATAGTTGATTTCATTCGAGTTACATTCAAATTATGAGCTGGAATTTCCGGTTTAAATGCATCACCGAACCACTCTCCATGGGCTTGTCTTACATAAACTCAAGGCTTGCCCAGTTCGAAATCCATCCAACTTCAGGTTGTACCCATATTCAATTTCCCCTTCCTAAACTGGGTCTGTTCAAGGAACTAACAACCGGGTCAAAAAGCCTCATTGACCATGGCACTAAAGGCGTGAAATTTAGCATATTGGAATCCTTGCGATTGTGTTGCTTGGAAAGAATTCCTTACTCGAACAGAGCCCATTTTGTTTTATGCTCAGATTCTATTCAGGAATCAACTTTAAGACAGATTGGAAGGAATTCCAAGAAAAGCCCAAGGGGAAAATCTTTCCCCCAAACAGCCCAGAAAGCAAAAGGGTTCAGTTGATTCTCCAAAGGATTCTTGAAGGCTTGCATAGTGGTTTGAAGATAGAAAATGAGGTCAGGGTTTATGGGGATGCACCCAAATATAGGAAATGAGTTTTTAAAGGTAAGATGAAGGCGGAGGGGAAAACTAGCCAGAGGTAGAGATTGAGTTTGGCATCGAGTTGGGCAATTTATAGATTGAGTTTGGCATCGAGTTAAGCAATTCCTAACTGGAGGATTGCGGTTACAACTAAGTTGCTGAGTGAGAGTTCCGATGCAATCATTGCCACTGTTCTAGGGCATAAGTTATGTATGTAGTTTTTATGACTAAAATCTTTTGGGTTTTTTTTTTCGTTGAGATTTGTGGTCGCTATTTAGCTGTTATTGAGTGATTAAAGCTTTTTATGTGCCTACATTTTACTACGTTGCTTTTTTGCATGAATTTGGGGGATGGGGGATGGTAGGTGGGGTGTTCCGAAAGTTGAATTTGTTTTAGTCTTGTTAAGGTATCAATATTATGTTGGCACAAGGAATTAGGGTTTTGTGCAAATCTCTTCTCACAAATTCCTGTTATGTGGAAACCCAACGCAAATCTAATCGCATGAGAGGCCCTCCTAAGGATCTCTATGCGAAGGATTTTGTCGGGAAACATTGGTCAGCATCACACAACTCAAGAGTAGCTGCTGGAAAATCTCCAAACAATCTTACGGTTGCACTTGGATCGGATGAATTTAGTGATGTTTGTGATATTCAACCAAGAAAAATCCAAGCATCAAGTTCTGATTCTGATGAAGGATGCAATTAAGGAGTTGGAAAGGAAAATCTGGGACATTAATGGAAGAAATCATCCGGACATAATTAATACAGGAGAATCTAAAATATGGATCACTGGTGAGTGGATCTGACGCGATGGTTGAAGGTACTAAACACGTGCCTTTTGGCGCCAAAAATCACTCATGAATTTTCTGCTCCAGTTGATCAAATTACAATGCAAAACACAAAAAAAATATAGGGAATCATCCACAACAAACACACGTAAAACCAACATATGCTGCTGGGGTTAAGCCGAATCGAGAGTTTGTATAAGAACAAACTCACGTTCATCAAACCACAAGAATCTAGAGATCAAAAAATAGTCCAATTCACTTCGGAAGATATTGAACCAGCAATACAATTATGGAGATATGCGATAGTAGCATATGTGCTAGGGTCTAAACCTCCATCACATGTTATACAGAGGGTGTTGGAGAGAAAATGTGGATTATTTGGAACATTCTCGCTGAGTTTGTATAAAGCTGGTGTATACATTATCAATTTTGACAATGAAGATGCACAATTTATGGTTCTTAAGAAAGGCCCTTGGAATTTTGATAACAAACCTATGATAATCAGGCCATGGTCACAATATGTATCTATGGAAAAAGAAGGCCAACAATCTGTGTCTTTGCGGATCAAGCTCCCTCGGCTACCTCTCCAATTTTGGACAAGCAACATGCTGAGCAAAATAAGCAGTACCCTGGGGAAACCATTGTTCACTGACAGAATGATTGCTAGTAAAGAACGACTCATGTATGCTAGAGTCTGTGTGGAAATGGATGTAAATAGCGCATTCCTAATACAGATCACTGTTATGGGGCCAAACAACTAGACGCATAAACAAAAAGTTGAATATAAATGGAGACCAGCTAAGTGTGGGCATTGTAATGTATTTGGGCACTTGGAGTCAACAAACCCAAGGTCACTTAAATTTGGAAGAGGAAAATAGTGCAAGACTCAGGGGGAACAGTGGAAATGGGAATGAACCAAAGGCACAGAATCATGATAGTCCCAGTAGCACTGAGGCAAGTCCATGTACTGATAACATGTTGCATAGTGGTACTGAGAATGAATCTAGGACACAGCAGCAAACAATCCATTATAATAACATTGTGGTTGGACCTAGTGCTCATAATAGGTTCCACAAACTTGCTCAAATTGAGAACCTGAATGATGGTGATAGAGGCCCAAGTGAACAGCACCAAAATAAGCAGAATAATGGTCATTTGGAAGCCAGGAAAAAGACTAGTGAAAAAACAACCTCAAATGCTAGCCAGTTGGAACATCAGGGGTCTCAATGACCCTGTCAAACAGTATGAGGTGAAAAAAGCCCTGGGCAAATAGAACATTGATTTTGTAGGGCTTCTGGAAACTAAAGGTGAGGTGGTCAACATCCCTGAGATCACCAAAAAATGGAATAAGGATTGGAAATTTGTACATAATACCAATAGCAAAAGGGTATCTAGAATCTGGGTTGGATGGAACTCTATCAATATTCATTTTCAGATGATTGCCTGTGAAGAACTAGTTATAACTGGGCAAATGAATGTAAAGGAGAGCAATGAGACTTTTCATGTGTCATGTGTCTATGGTAGTAATAAAGGCACAAAAATAATAACACTATGGGAACAATTAGCCCAACACAAAACTCTATTTGGTCAAACACCATGGCTATTGATGTGGGACTACAATCTGGTAAAGAACTCCACTAAAACAAGGAGCGCAAATATTAGCCAAAGAGATGTTGATGAGTTCAAAATGTGCATCAGAAGAATACAGTTACATGACTTGCAAACTATTGGTATGATGTACACTTGGAGTAAGCAAGGAGAGGAAGATCTGATAAGATGTAGATTGGACAGAGTCCTGCAAAATGAGGAGTGGATGAACTTATATCCTAACTCATATGCTACAGCACAGGCCCCTGGAATTTCTGATCACTCTTTGATCACTGTGCAAAGGTGCTCAAATTTAGCTAAAGGGAAGAGACCTTTCAAATTCTTTAATTTCTGGATGTTGCACAACACTTTCAAGGAAAGATTGCACAAAAGCTGGGAAACACAATATCAAGGCACCGCTTGTGTAAGACTTAGCCAAAAACTTAAAGCTTTGAAACCTGTACTAAGGCAGTTGAATAAGGCCTACTATAGCAATATCTCCCAGAAAACTGCAGAGGCCTGGAACCAGCTTCAAGAGGTTCAAAAGCAGATTTTGGAAAAAGATGACACCAGTCTGATACAGAAAGAGAAAGAATTGCAGGCCAACTACTATCACTTAGCATAGGCTGAGGAAAGTTTTTACTACCAAAAAGCAAGAATCAAAGACATCAAATTTGGGGACAAGAACACAACATATTTTCATAAAAAGGTGAAAGTCCACTGGGCACACAACAGCATAATGGCTATTTTTACTGAAGATAGGAATCAAGTGATAGGGGCCGATGAAGTACACAGGGAAGCAATCAAGCATTTTACAGAATTTCTTGGCACATCAGTGCCAAGACACACTGATACCAAGGAAAGACTGAGTCAAATCTTCAAACATAAAATATCACTTGAGGAGCAATGCAAGTTGAAAGCACCTGTCACTCCTCAGGAAATGAAGGAGGCAATGTTTTCTCTTAAGCACAATGAAGCACCAGGACCAGATGAGTACACAGCTGAATTCTACCAGCAAAATTGGAATGTGGTTGGAAAGGATATAAAGGAAGCTGTCATGGAATTCTTCATACAAGGTACATGTATTCACTTGTTCAATAATACTGGACTCACTTTAATCCCTAAAGTTCCCTATCCTACTACAATGAAAGATTTCAGACCAATTGCTTGTGGCAATGTGGTCTATAAAGTCATCTCTAAAATCCTACGTCAGAGAATTAAAGGGGTGCTACCTAAGAGCATAAGTAATAGACAATCTGACTTTGTGAGCAAAAGGCATATCTCTGATAATATACTGTTGATGCCAGAGCTTGTGAAAAATTATCACAAGGAAGGGGGCAAGCCTAGATGTATACTAAAAATAGACATTCAAAAAGTTTATGACTCTATTGGTTGGGATTTTTTGAAGTGTGTTACGGAGGTTCTCAATTTCCCTGAAGACTAGCTTTGATCCCGTGCGTTGCACACGAGAACGATAACTATCAAAATACTTATTGAGAGATCTCGTATTAGTACGCCTAATAATTACAAAAATTGGTAGTGACAATAAGATAATCAAAATTTTATTTTTACCTTTTTAAAAGAGTTACTTCTTCTTTTTTCGCTAGAAATGAACTCGAGAAAGAATTGTTCGTTTTTAGTGACAATTGAAGATGAGAAATAGTAAATGAAATAATAAAAATAGTTTTTCCTAACTAATAGCAATGACAGTAATAATAATAACAATAATAACTCATGTTTTGAAGTTGTATTACTC
The DNA here is from genome assembly GCA_033070095.1 of Escallonia herrerae. NCBI lineage: Eukaryota > Viridiplantae > Streptophyta > Magnoliopsida > Escalloniales > Escalloniaceae > Escallonia > Escallonia herrerae. Next base: position 27,368 of record JAVXUP010004437.1, read on the forward strand.
AAGACATCCATAAAAAGAGTAACAGTACATAGTAAATGACTGGGAAAAATGGGAGTATAAACTATATATAAAACTTGTAATAAAATAAAAGGAAGGAGACTACGGTAGTTTAAGATAAAAAAAACTGATGGAGAATATTGTGTTTTTCTAAACAATAAAAAAGATTTAAGATTAAAAAGGATTATATAGAGAACTACTTTTATCAAAATCTAAGAATTAATGGACTTATAAAGATATAAGTAAAATTTTGGGTGGGGCATGTTGACATAGAAGAGAGAGAAATGTAAAATCTATATAATTAGTTGAATTTCAAATGAAAAAAAGGAATTCAAATCAAATTGTGAGTGAGTGAGTGAGTGAGAGAAATAGATAGATAGAGAGACAGAGAGTCCAAATCATTATTACAAAGGTAAGTAAATATTAAAATATTTTAAAAATTCAAAAAAGAAAAGTTCATATGACAAATTAAGAGAGTGTCCAAGTAAGCGATGACTGGACAAGATTCTCTCAGCTTCGACTTTATATATATATATATATATATATATATATATATATATGATTAGATTATATTTTCTGGATTATGAAGTGTATGCAAACTGCTAAATTCTCAATCAACTTGAATGGTGCTATGGAAGGTTACTTTTCTAGCTCAAGAGGACAGCGGATCCAATATCACCTTCCTAGTGGTGATGGAAGCTTTTTCTAATCTCATGGATGATTATGCAAGGCTCCTTGGTTTCAAGTACCACCTTAAATGTCAAGACCTAGGAAGCACCGACACCTCTTATAAGTCGAGATATGGTGTCCGACACCTCGACACCTCACTGACTCCTCTGGACACGTGTCCAACACCTCTCAGTGGTGTCTGAATTTATTTATTTTTTTAATCACCGGACACCGTGTCGAACACCTCTTGAAGAAGTGTCAGAGACTTCGTGAAGAAGTGTCCACGTGTATGGGGCCAAAATACAATATTTCAAATTTATTTGAGGGATAAATCTGGGGTTTTTTAGAAATGAACTTTTAGGCCAAACCCTAATCAGATCGGCCCAGCAAAAGGTACCTTCTAATTTCTCTCTCATTTCTTTCTATTTTCCTTCTTTTTGTTGCCTAAAGCATCCAAGCTTGCCAGTCTAGAGTAAGATAGGTCACTATCTCCGAACTCATTTACAGACTGATCTAACTATATAAAACATCTCCTTCATGCCTTTGGTCCACGTCCATTTTTCTTTTCTCTTGTTATTGTTGAGACTCTAATCTTGGTACTATTGGGACATTCAATTGCTTTCTTGTTGCCGGCCTTTATTCTTGTTACAGTTGAGACTATTTCATGATTCTTACTTTCTTTCTCATCCGTTTTGAATGAAATTCAGTTGCTCCAATTGAGATGTGTGTGTGTGTGTGTGTATAAATATACATACACACACACACACACATGTATATGCATGTATGTATGTGTGTGTGTGTGTATATATAAAAATATATTAAAAAATTCAGCGGTGTCCAAAATCTATTTTTTGTTTAAATTGCAGTGTACGGTGTCCCGGTCGATGTTTGTGTCAGACACGGTGTCTGTATCCGTGCTACCTAGGTCAAGACCATCAGATAAATCATCGTGTTCTGCGGAAGATTTATTCATCATGGCTGCAGCTGATCAGAATTTACTATCGCATATAAAGCTTGCTTTGGATGAAATTGGCTCACTATCTGGATTATATCCCAATCTAAATAAGAGCTCTCTATTTCTAGCCGGTGTAAAGGAAGAGCAAAAAGCTCATCTGCTACAAAGCATTTGATTCCTCTCGCAGAGTTGCCAGCTACATACTTAGGTGTACCTCTTATAACAAGTAAACTACATTACAAGGACTACCAAGTGCTCATTGGAAAACTTACAAAGAAGATTAATTGCTGGTCTACTCAACATCTCTCTTATGCAGATGTACTGGTGCTCCATATTCATACTCCACAGAAAATTATCAAGCAAATTGAAGCTAAGATTCGAGCATTCATTTGGCATGGAAGGGATACAAAATGTACTGGAGCAAAAGTTTCATGGGCAAACTTTTGTGCGCCTACAAAAGAGGGAGGCCTTGGGCTGAAAAGAATGGGGGAATGGAACAGGGCATTCCTAGTAAAGCATATATGGGATCTGGCAAACAACGAAGAGTCTCTTTGGGTGAAATGGTGCGACACTTATATAATCAAGGGCAAACATCTCTGGACTTTTAAAGCCCCTGTGACTCTATCATGGACATGGGGCAAGATTGTCAAGTTCAGCAATTTGTGAGACATGAAATTGGCAATGGGCAAAAGACATGGCTATGGTTTGATAATTGGACGCCTAAGGGTAATTTAATTACTCAATATGGTGATAGAATCAGCTATGACTATGGATAGTACATTTCAGCAGATCAAACAATGGATACAATGGAGGGTGAGAAGCTGGAAGAGGGTTCCATGCAACCGCAAGAACAGGACACTACGTGCTTATTGGGATATAGACAGGAGAATATTACTTGACTGAAATACTTTTGTAAATGATTTCCAAGCTTGGAAGATTGAACAGAGTAGGATAGCACTATACATGTGTACATATATGCTTTGATATTAATACAATTGACTTTCACCAAAAAAAATATATTATGTTGGCATAATCAACGGATTCACACAAATTTGATAGTTCTGGACGGATATTTTGTTGTCAACTAGACAGCCATGTTAGATGTTTCTGCATTTTTGCTCTTTTTACCTTGGTCCACTTCCATTTTGGAAAACCTCAATGAGCCTCATGGCCAAACAGCAGATAACCTCATGTGGGCAAGAGACGAGGAACTTTCCTCAGCCAGTGAGATTTTGCGAATGAGCTTTCATGGAAGTCAAAGAAAGTTATTCATGCTTTTAAAAGTGTGATTTTTGGTTGTTATATGTTGCAAGGACGTAGTCATGTTGGGTGGTATTGCAGTATTCTGAAGGTGTTTATTCTGGTCAGGATGGGCATGGTGTGGCTCAGCATCTATCTGAGAAGCTCATGACAAGCGTCTGGATTTCTGCTCAGGTTGGTGAATTCATTGAACCACTTGTGGAAGAATTTGTCGAGTGTTACCTTTCCCGAAGGTACAACTTTTTTCTGCTTTGATCCCCTGCACATGTATATTCAAAATTGAACGACTTTCCAACCTGAGATGCTTTGACATACATTTTGCATATAGTTTTGAGAATGTACATTTCTTTGAAATTACTCGTTTAATGTTTCAAACAAAAGCACTTGGGAACTCCTTTTCTTTCGATTCTAGGGTAAGTGTGTGCAACTGAACCTTATCCAGTATAAATTGGTAATATAAGTATCTGGCGATTTCGCTTTATTATGTTAAGAACGTCTAACTTCTTTTTGAGCTTTCGTTAAGGTTTGTGACTAATCGTTTTTTGTCTTTCGAAGGCGTGAATTAGAAGCGGACTACATAGGTTTGATGATTATGGCCTCCGCAGGGTATGATCCTCGAGCGGCTCCAACATTTTACAAGTCGTTACCAGACAAGTCTTATAGTTTAACGCATCCGTCTGGAAGCAGAAGATCTAAGATGCTCAACAGGCCTGAAGTAATAGGAAAAGCAGTGGCTATATATGAGCAAGTGCAAGCTAGTAAGGGCGTCGAGAGCTTCATGCAATTTTCACGTAGTTCCGTAGGATTAAGTGCTTAACTTTGAACTTCATTTATGTTCCTGCTTGGGAAGACCCGCAAACATCATTTTCATTGACGTAGGTGATCAACACATGAGACTTCTATTTATTTAGTTTTGCTAGTAGAAGGTGCTATAGATTTACCCTTCACTTCTTTCATGTTTTTCTTACTTTGTCTCCTTGTCTTATGAACGCCCCACCCCCACCCCACCAATAACAAAAACTTGCATTCATTTCTAGCTGGTAAGCAAAGCCCTGGATTGATTTGAGTGCCACTTTTCTAGCTGATAGTCCATCTTTCTTTGTTCCGTTCAGTTTTGTTTCATTTGGACTTTAGGGATTTAAAGGGGATGTCTTTGACGTTTGAGAATCTGTTCAGTCCCATAATTTTGGGTAAATTTAAAGCACTTCGTATCCTTGAAAGTTGTTACCACATTAAATCTTGACGCGGGCATTCCATTTTTTGCTTTCAAAGATAAGAAAAAAAATATGGCATTACTTAAAGAACTCCAGAAGAAGTATTAAAGCTTGAGAGGTTCCTGTTTTACAGTATCTCATGGGCATGTTGCCTTGATTGAGTGTCACAGCCTATGCACGAAAACAAGATTATGCTTCCAAATAGAATCTTGAAACTTACAACATTTGGTCCTAATTTATTGGGCAGTTTTACATATAACATAAATCTTGACATTGAACAAAGCAATAAAAAACCACAAGAGCAAAACAGAGGCAAGTTGACCAGGCCACATGTTGGAGCTCACTCAAGTGGACACACTATGGAGAACCACTGTCTCAACGGTGAGACCTGGCCCGAACCCAAAAAGGACACCCCACTCAAGCCCTTGTCCAGTGGTTTTGAGCTCATTCTTTGCGGATGACTTTCTCATTTCATCCATGATGAAGAGTACACATGCACTTGACATGTTTCCATACTCACTAAGAACATGCCTTGTGGGCTTTAGTTTTTCGGGCTTAAGGGCCAACTTCTCTTCTACTTGGTCCAAAATTGCAGGTCCACCCGGATGAACAATCCAAAAGAGTGAGTTCCAGTCAGAAATACCCAAAGGTTTGAATGCCTCAACTAGACTCTTCTCAATGTTCTTTGAGATGAGCCCGGGAACATCCTTGAGTAGGTGAAATGTAAGCCCAA
>JAVXUP010004438.1:0-32180 GCA_033070095.1 Escallonia herrerae
AAAACACTGGCAAAAGTTGGGGCATTATGATATAGCTAAAAGTATGCCTCTCGTCAGTGGATGACACGTGGCAGTTTTGACACATAATCTTTCCACTGGGCGATTGCTGACTTGGCACTTGCTATATTAGTCTCAGAATAGATTCCTAAAAGGACTCTAACTCTATCTTCAGAGATAGACATGTGATCCTCTAGGGTCCTTATATAATCCTGATTGGATCTGTTCACAGCACAGTCCTACTAGGGCTCTTCTTTCTACTACTATATAAAGGGGTCTAACCCTTAGGTATGGACAACTTCACACACACATACATACTGTGTTCTTATTGATTTTCAGAGTTCTATATTGTTAGGTATCTCTGACTTAAGCATCAGAGCGTTCTCCCGCCGGAACCCCACCCAGCGGTCACTCCGTGTTCGCTTTTGCAGGCCTACTTTTTGGTGTGGTTTTCGATCCAGTTTTTTAGCTGCAACACCCTCAAATCTAATCTTTTGTGGAATACGTCATGCTCTTTAGTATTTGATAACCAAAGGTCTTTATTCTGTTTATGATTAAACTCATACAAGTAATAAGGTTATGTATATAAGTATGTTGGTGTGCGTGCGCATGCCCGTGTGTGGGAAGGAGGGATAGAGCGACTATTTCTGGAAGAGACAAGAAAGTAAGATGACTTCGGCACTACAATATAATAGTTCCCAGAAGATACTATTGGTGCGGAAAGGGGACTTCTCAGTTTTAGCATGTAGAGAATTTCTCTATGCCATCAACATGGTTGCCATTTCTCTCGATTCTGAAGGTGCCTTTTCTATTGCTAACAACAATTTTTGTTGAGATCGAGGTGAAAAACTAATCGTGATGGTTCCTTCCTTGTGCAAGGTCATATATATATGTTTGTTCTCATGGGGCTGCCCTTGCCTCGTTTGCCTACTCTTAGTCCGATGAAGTTTATTCACCCCTGATAGAAAAGTTGAATGGAATGATAATTATATTAGAGAGCCTTAATAAAAACTAAGTACAATGAGACCTTTATATAGGCAAGAGAATATATCCTACCAGAAACTGAAAAGAGAATCCTATATAAGCTGGGAGAACTCTAGAATATTCTAGACAGTTCAATATCTATAAGGTAATTTTTATATTAATATATATCATCTAACATCCCCCTCAAACTCAAGTTGGTAGAGAACGAATAAGCTTGAGTTTGGAGGTTAAGTCATGAGCCGTGTCTTGTTACTAGCTGCACTGTGTGAGATCCAAGTTGAGATGAATTCCATGTGTAGAGTCCGACAAATGCAAGAACAAACAAGAGTCCTAGGGCCAAGTCCGACAACTATTAAGGTCTTCGGGGCAAGGTTCGACGACTAAGAACAAATCATGAGTCCCGGGGCGAAGTTCGACGACTGTAAAGTCTCGGGGTGAGGTCTGGTGATTAAAAACAAGGCAGAAGTCCTAGAACGAGGTCTGCAGACTAAGGACAGAGCAGGAGTTCCAGGGTGAGGTCCGACGACCATAAAGGTCTCGGGGTGAGGTCCGGTGACTAAGAACAAGGCAGTCCCAGAACGAGGTCTGCAGACTAAGAACAGAGCAGTCCCGGGCGCGAGGTCCGACAACCATAAAGGTCTCGGGGTGAGGTTCGCAGACTAAGAGAATTTTTTTTATTTGAGCAAAAGAGATAAGCTAGAGTTGATGAACAGTAAAGTGGGTGGTGGCTGGGGTTTCTTCATAAGCGAAGATCAATGTATAGAAGGGGTAAGAAAGAAAGGCCAAAATTCTAAACTCAATAAGCAAAGAAGAGTACGAAAAGAAACAAAAAACACATGAACTGGCCGGGCAAACGGCAAAAGGCCGTCCGTCGGAGTTTGCAAAAAAAGTTAAAAGACTCTTAAACCGGCGATCGTATGGCTTTGATACCATGATAAAAAAAGGTGAAGGGAAAGATAATTATATTAATATATATCATCTAACAACCCCTTTGGTTCTTGCCGGCCTGAAATTTTTGGCTCTCTCTTTAATTTGGTTCCTTAAATATGACGAAGAAAAGAAAAAAGTTAACGTAATAATTTAGTGGCTGGTGTTTCTTTAGCAACACAATAAATTGTTAAAAAGAACAAGTAATTACTCGCTCTAGAGGCACTGATGGACAAGCACGGGAGCAGTGAGCCACACTCGGAGGAGCTGGAGATATTAGGGCGCCAATTGCTGCATGAAGTTGATGTGTATATGAAGACACATAAAACCCGAACAGATGGAGAACTCATTGAGCGAGTCTTTTCATTTCTAAAAGTTGGATCTACTCTGGGTATGTTTCATGTCCTAGAAAGGGAGACAAACAAATACAATATTATTGGTGTTGAAAGCTAAGGGTGAGGCTGTTTACAACTCTTTTGAAATTTTAATTATTTGCCGCTAACGTGTTGCCGCTATACATGCTTTAAGCTACAAACATACATGAAATGAGACTTGTACTAATTGAATAATGCTTGCTATACATGTACAAACACATGTCCGATCATTATTCCAGAGAACACGCAGTATACATGTACACACAAATTTCGTTTCTATATACTTTTGCATCTGGTTCTTGAAATGAAGAGATGAGAGGTTTAATCATTTGGCTGACATAAAACAGGATGCACGAGGACTTGTTAGAAACCTACTTTAGAAGTGCAAAAGAGATGCTATGTGAAGGTGGGGAAGTGCATGTGACACACAGGGTTGGTGATCCCTACAACACATGGGACGTGGAGAAGCTTGCATGCAACGTAGGTCTACATTTGAAAGAGAAAGTGGAGTTCAGACAGAGTGAGGATTCGGGCTACCATAACAAAAGAGGAAGTGGCATCAATGGTAACTAGAAGTTCCCCCTCAGAGCATGCTTTACCTTCAAATTCATCTTGCCAGAGAAGGCTGACGACGAAGATGTAACAAGTGAAAAGCCCGTAGACGCATTAAATGATCTAAAAATTTGAATACAAAAGAAACTGGAAAGAATGGTGGGTGAAAAACCTAAGAGTTTATTTATTTGCATCTTTATTAGCGGGCTATCCTTGAGTTCAAGTTTGTTCGCGTTCTTTGAACTGTGGGGGTGAGCGTTTAACGCAACTTTAAAGTTCTCAGAAATAATAGTATCGCCATTACGGACACATCAATGAAGAAAGCCTTGTGCAATGTATTATCAAGAGCCTATATCCAAAAGAAGAAATTAGATTCTAAAAAATTTGGCCATGTATCGACTGATCATGATCCTTTTGATCTAAAAAGCTTGCACTCTGTCATTAATACACTTTCAACGGTAAATTGAGTTTAAAAATTGAGTTTAAACAAACATCAGAGATAGTGAAAATTAACGTTTCCTTGGATAAAGAAACAGAAACCAATGTTTGTTGATGTTGTTCTCCAAGTTGCTTTGAGCATGAATCGTGGTGCCCAACATTAAAACTGGCTCCTATTCGGATTATTATAGTACGTTCAGGTCAGTGTGACCAAACAGCAATGAAGCACTTGGGAATTTTGATGCTCTCAGTCTTTGGCATTCAACATCTTAAATTAATGGCATCGATTTGTCATACGCACAGTTATCAACAGAAATATTATTATTATAACATGTTTGATCTAACTTAGAGCCTTATTATATATTTAATGAACTTCTTAGCGATCAACAAATGGCACTAGGACCTTCCAAGAGGGACAAGGTTCACATCTCCTACAACAGGAGTACTAGCAAGTAATATTATTAAATATATGTCGACGACGTCGTTTGGCTTTGAAAAAATATATACACTGAGACCTACTTAATTAGGACTTACTAATTTATATAGCGGAGAAAATTAGCCGTGTTTGGTAACTCTTTTTGGAGACTCCTACTCTTATTTTTCCGTTTAAAACAAAGATCTCTGTTAGAGATAAACATTTTATATCGGAGAAATAATAATAATACTTCCATATATAAGTTACGTAGTCTGTTCCCTCATTGCCAATTGAGATACAAATGTCAACACTTCATAATATAAGTCATGTGGCCTCTCTCCCCTTATTACTTAGGTCACGTTTGACGCGGTTTTTTTTTTCCTCTTTTTTTTTTCAGTTTTGAAAATTGGAAAAAAAAAGTGCGTTTGGTAACCATTTTTTTTCTTATCCAATTTAAAAAATCAGTTTTAAAACTGAAAAGTATAAAAAAAAACTCTAAAAACTGATTTTTTTTTTCACTTTTGGGTTTTTTTTAAGACCACCACCACCACCCTTCCACTGCCGGCAGCCACCTTAGGCGACCACCGCCGACAGCCACCTCCGGCGACTGCCGGCGACCACCGCCGACGACTGCCGGCAGCCACCTCCGACCGTCGGCAGCCCCCTCCGGCGACTGTCTGCAGCCACCTCTGGCCGCCGGCGACTGTCTGCAGCCACCTCTGGCCGTCGGCGACTGCCGGCAGCCACCTCCGGCCGCCGGTGAGCACTGCCGGCAGCCACCAGCCACCGTCGACCACAGCTACGTCCCACCACCGCCACCGCAAACCACACAAAAAAAAAAAGTCAAAATAAAAAGGGTTACCAAACACCCACTTGTTTTTGTAAAAATAAAAATAAAAATAAAAATTAAGCTACTCTTTAAAAACTGAAAACCAAATTTTTTTTTTTGTCAAACCAACCCTTAATTTTTGAATTGAATTGTTCCACATCGTCTTTCTCCGAAGTGTTTTCATTATTTTTTCCCTTTGCAGTGGCAAAATCTTTGAGAAGGGTTGTTGAAGTGTTTGCATTTCTCAATATTCCTCCCTTGATTCACAATTGTTTTGGATAATAATAATGAGCAGCATTTTTTGAAGAGGCTTGCCACCGAATTCGAGACAAAAATATAAGTTGATAGCCTAAAGTTTTTGCCACAGAGAGACTCATCTTTTGCTTCGAAAGAAAAACTTTCATAAGCAAATTACCTACACGTTCTTCACTTCTGTCTTATTTTCTTCAATTATCTTCTTGTAAGCCCATCAACTTAAATCTTAAAACAACAAAGAATCATCGACAATAGACATATGGTAGACAAGACATATGGTATCTTGTTGCTAAAAGAGTTTGTAATTAACGAAATATTGCAACACACAGATCAAAAGATACGCCCAAGAGAATAGAATAAGAGGACATTGACGTTTTCTTGATAAGATAGCTATACTCGGAATCTTCTTAATTGCATGCCGACCACCTATGGTTTATTGAAACACCATTAACTCGATAGCCTCTCCGTCTTAGAGGCAAGAGAGAGGAGATTAGAGAGAGATCTAGCTAGAGAGAGATGAGGCATATGTATGGAACAAGTCCATGCGTAACTCTCTTGGTTCTAACTTGCTTTGCTCTAGCGTTTGTGGCTGCAATAACATATAGTTCCAAAGGCTCGTCTTTGTTTTCTCTTCCATCTTCATCATGGGCGTGGACTACTTCCATTGGCACCTCTTCTTCTTCCTTTTCCATCTCTTCGTTCGGCATCAACACTTCTTCTCCATGGCGGAACCCCAGAACGGCTTTGTACCCGACATTCGCTGTAATCCCACCTCTCACTTATCGTGATCCATATCTTTATCATCAGCACTAACATGAGTTATCTTCATTGTGGCCGTCTCTTCTTTCGGGAAATGATAAATCCGAAGAAGAGAGTAATGTCGTGAGATTGGGGTATATTAAGAGTATGGTGCAATCCTGCAAGATTGCAATTTTTTTAACAACTATTATCTTCTTGATTAGATTCATGTATCACCTTCTTATTTTGACGTGCATGGTAATTAATCTATGTATTTTTGGTTCAGAGTGAGAAAATGAACAGGGCAGTGAGCAATCTCGTAAAGGATTTGAATACAGAATCAGTGTTGAGAAGAGGCAAGGAGAGAGATGAGAAACTGGAGAGGACCGAGGCAGGTCTTGCTAGAGCCAGGGCTTTGATTAGAGATGCTACAATTGATCAGAGCAGTTCATCGTCTCGTCAAGATCCCGATTATATCCCTCGTGGTGACATCTACAGGAATGCCTTTGTCTTCCATAGGTAAATGAACGTTAACAATTTTTCTTAAGCTTTTAATTTATATCTTCATCCATAATTGAAGTTGCACAACGTATATTAACAAATCTCTCTCACATTTCACATTACAACGTGTTCCTCCAGTTTAGATTTGACTTTTGATATAGAAATTCAAGCATTGCTCTTGCTCTTTCACAAAATCCAGGTGATTGTGTTTACATTGATTCCAATCTTGTCGCCAACTAAATCAAATCTTATCGTGTTATGTCATCGTCTCGAGGAGGTTAAACTCGTCCATGTGCCCAGTTTAAAAAATTTGTACAGTTTATCATTCGCTTTCAGAACAACTCTACCAGCAATCTCAAAGATAACGTTTTCATGACCTCTACCGGTTAAAGGCGTCCCTCTTTTCTTTTTTTATTTTTACTTGGTCGCACGGTAAAATAATTGAAGTATCATTAGTCTTCTGATTTAGGAGTGCAACTTGGGCTAGCTTACTGGCCTTGGCGTCAAGCCATGCCTACCACATCCAATCCTAGGGCTATCTTTTTGCGATCTTGTGCAAGGCCAGCTCAACCAGTAAAAGGAAGAGCAACAAATTGCCAACTTTGCGCAGAGCAAAGCCCAAAGCTAGGCCCTTACCTCAGATATGAAGCTCATACTCAATCTGGGTTGGTCTGTCAAACAATAGTCCCCCCAACCCAGTAAGCCATGATTTGATTTTCTTGGTTATTTTCGTCCGTCAAACGAAGTGCCACTAAAGGACTAATGACAGTATAACTGTCGCTACATAAGGAATTAGATGAAGATTTCGAACAGGCAAAATACGTTCCTATCTTTGCCCTTGTTTCACACTTTATTTTGTTTGAATTAAGCAGGAGTTACGTGCTAATGGAGCACTTATTCAAAATATTTGTGTATGAAGAGGGAGACCTCCCCCTTTTTCACAATGGTCCTTGCAAGGACATATACTCGACGGAAGGAATTTTTCTTAGCTTAATGGAAACTGCTACTCACTTCCGTACCCGCGATCCCGAAGAAGCTCATGTTTATTTCCTTCCCTTCAGTGTGGTGATGATCCTTGAGCACCTTTTCGATCCAATTATTCGGGACAAAGCCGTCTTAGGACGAGTGATCGGTGATTACGTTCATACCATCTCGACAAAGTATCCTTACTGGAACCGAAGCTTTGGTGCGGATCACTTCATGCTTTCCTGCCACGATTGGGTACATACTTCATTTTTATCAGAATTGAGCTTATGACAAACACATAAGCTATCGCGTGACATGATATTAAACTATGATGCATGCTGTGCAATATTTCAAAGCATAACTAGTAAGTTACTAGTTGTTGTAGCCATATATTCACTTTTTTAGGATAAATCCAAAATTATACCCTAAATTTTATATTTAGTACAACTTTAATACCCAACTTTGAAGGTGCACCAAAGAACACCTAACTTTTAAGAAACATACTAAATCAATACCTCAGCTAACGGACATGAACGATCGTTAAAAAATCAGAAAGGTATGACTGTCATTATGAAAAATCACATGGCCATCCATTTGATAGTCCCCCCCCTCTCTCTCTCTCTCTCTCTTCTTCTTCTTCTTCTTCTTCTTTAATTCACACACACAACCACCACGGCCGCTAAAAAACCACCCCAAACCCACCATCTGTTCACAACTTCACACTACTCACTACCAATGCAAAATCATGGCTTCGCCACCACAGCCATTTTGTCACCACCCAGTCACCGACGACCTTATCACAACACCGCTACAGGGCCAACAACCGCCGCATCACCACCATAACCATACCATTACCAAACAGCCTGTGACATCACTGGAATCATCCAAAGCAATCACTAGCACCACCACCGTACCCACAACAGATCACCACCACCAGCCAATCGCATCACGAATGTAATCCGTCCTCGCCGTCGCCGGCGCACTCATCAACAATCCAAGACCAGCCATCGCCGGCGCACCCATCCACGACCAAGACTAGCCGCCGCCAGTGCACCTAGCACCACCACAACCTAACATCACCACCACCGCAACTCCTATGAAGTGGCATCATCACCGCCGCTCAGACTACACTGCCTCGATCTCTTTGCATCATCACCACCAAATGCAATATGTCCTCGTCGTTGCCAGTGCACCGAGCACTAACACTACTGTTGCCGAACCTTCTCTCCAATTTAACCTGAATCCCATTAATTTTGATTTAGAATGGGCATTGGACAGAGATGTTTAATGTGGGCATCTACAACTCCCTCAGCGGCTACCGTGTGACTTGTGGTGCTCAGGCGGTGCGCATAATGCAAGTCTATCCCAGCTCCTATCTCCTCGATCTGTCGTCGGTGGCGATCATATCATACATGACCAGACAATCGAGCTTACGTGATCGACAACGATCATCGTGTGTGTGTGTGTGTGTGAGTGAGAGAGAGAAAGAGAGAGAGAGAGAAAGAGAGAAAGAGAGAATTGTTCCTTTGCTTTTAGTCATAAAATTATTATACAGAGCAAATTGTACGGTTGTTATTAGAGCCATGTGTCATGTAGATGTATTTTTTTATTATTGACATATATGCCCTTGCTTAAATTTAACCGTTGTTCGTGTCCGTCAGCTAAGCTACTGATTTGGTACATTTTTTATAAAAAAATTAAGTACTTTTTTTTGGCGCACCTTCAAAGTTAGGTATACTAAAAAGCTGTATTATATTTAAAGTTGACGGTACAGTTTTGTGATTTACCCTTTCTTTATCATCCTTAGGTTCATTTTTTTACCTTTTACAATTTGATTAGATTGCCTCTACTAATAATATCGGCTCAATTTAGGGGCCACGAGCGACATGGTATGTCCACGAATTGTACTTCACTTCAATACGGGCACTGTGCAATGCAAATATCTCAGAGTTCTTCAATCCTAGGAAAGATGCATCGATTCCTGATATAAATCTTCGGACAGGTGACACTACTGGGCTAATCGGAGGCATGCCCCTTTCAAATCGTACAGTTCTAGCTTTCTTTGCAGGCCAGTTACATGGCCGAATTAGGCCTGCACTTTTTCAGCATTGGAAGGACAAAGATGAGGATATTCGCGTTTATGAAAAAGTCCCGGAAGGAGTTTCTTATGAGGAAATGATGAAAAAGAGCAAGTACTGCATATGCCCGAGTGGGTATGAAGTTGCTACTCCAAGGATAGTAGAAGCAATTTATGCAGAATGTGTTCCGGTGTTAATTTCCCAGCATTATGTCATACCTTTTAGTGATGTCCTTAACTGGGACGCCTTTTCGATCCAAGTTTCGTTGAGTGAAATACCAAACTTGAAAGAGATTTTGATGGGAACACCGGAGGATAAATATGTAAGGATGCACGAGGGAGTAAAGCAAGTGCAACGGCATTTTTTGGTGAACGATCCCCCAAAGAGATACGATGTATTCCACATGATATTACACTCAATTTGGCTCCGGAGGCTAAATTTACAAATTTATGGTTAACTTTGTATACGTATCCTAACACATTGTTTGATCTCACTCCTCTCTAGCTCTGGTTGAAATTATTATTTGTGATCCTTAACTTTGGTCTCGAAGGCTACACTTAACAGGAGCTTCAAGTCTAGGTGTAGAATTGGAGTCGGGGTGGCACCTCGTCCTTCATATAAACTAACCGATCGGAATCAGAGAAGGCTTGTTGGTTCCATTATCCTCCCCAGTTTTGTTTGGGTACCTTAAGAGGGTTGTTGGATTTTGTTATCAATCTTGCTATTTCTTAGTTTTTCCTTTTTCAGAAGGAAAAAAATGAGCTAAGTTGCTCCCGTGATCTAGTCGTCTACGCATGATCTGTGGACGGTTCAAATCTTTTTTTTTTTATTTTTTTAAATCGTCCACTACATAATGTAGATGACGATTTTTTTTACGAACATACCCTTCAATATCGTCTGAAACTAACCAGTAGATGACTAGTCCGCTACATTATGTAGCGGACAAAATTTTGAAAACTGACCACCTCGTTTAAAACTACAGATTGAATTTGGTTTGTGGGATTGTATGATTATTGGATGAAATTGGAAGAGGAAACAATTTGTTGGTGTCCATTTGACTTTGTGGGTGAAGAAATATTCATCTGAAACCAGTAATCCTTCTGTAACACCATGGCATCTGAAATTTCTTCATCTCCACCCGCCACCACCTAGGTGTTGATCCTCCCAATCCAGCCCACTACCATGGACACCACTCTCAACCAAACACCATGGATCACGACCCAAGTTGCCGTCGTCGTTGAACCCGCAAGATCCTGCCGTCGGCCGAACCCAAGTACACCAACTTATGTCTACCCATACCTTTTAAGTTTTGCCAAAAACTCAAGTCAAACCTAGGTCCCCGCAGCCGATCGAACCCAGGTCCACCAAGCTCCCCGTTGCTGGCAGAACCCAAGTCCACGAATCCCGTTGGAATTATCAAGGTTTTAAACAAAAAATTATGCTAGAGAGAGAAAGGGAGGATCATGAGAAAAGGAATGGACAAAGGTGTGGCTGTCCTTCATCTGCTAACTTTGACTCTCTCTACACTGTGTCGTACTAGAACGACAAAATGAGCTCCATCCATCATCCGCTACATTATGTAGCGGATGGTAGTTATCCTGTGACTCGCTTCTCTCAAGCTGTGGGTATTATTGTCAAAAAGTCGTCCGCTACATTATGTAGTGGACGTACTTTAAAAAAATGCAAAAAAAAAAATCTGGGCAGTCCACAGATAGCGCGTAAACGGTTAGATCGCGCGGACAACTTAACCGATTTTGCTTGCACGGTCAGCGGATCAACTCTCATACACACACACACACACACACACACACACACACACACACACATATACACATACTAGTAAGGATCACTTGCTTTGCACGATATATAGTGATTTGAAATAAGAATATTCTAAATCTTAGTTAAAAATAATTAAAATTAATCAATACGACTATTATAATTAAACGATAATAATAAATCGGTTGTTAACTACTAATCAAATACTCAAAATATAAAAAAATTCATTACCCAAGACATGGTCTTACTTTCAAATCCGAAATTTTCATCTCACTTATCTTGAATATTTTTCTACTATTTATCATACTTATTTCTTTCGTCACATCAAGTTACCGCTAAACAGAATTCTGATTGGTTTATATTATATCTTGTTATCTAAAATACACTGGCATTGTAATTAGTCTCAAACATCTCTCA
This sequence comes from Escallonia herrerae, assembly GCA_033070095.1. Taxonomy (NCBI): domain Eukaryota; kingdom Viridiplantae; phylum Streptophyta; class Magnoliopsida; order Escalloniales; family Escalloniaceae; genus Escallonia; species Escallonia herrerae. The sequence goes on from JAVXUP010004438.1 coordinate 11,248, forward strand.
CAAATATCTAACTCTCACGAAACACTAAAAGTTTGATTGTACAGCGATAAAAGTGAAAAAAGTTTTTAGAGATAATTAATATCAAGTGTTTATATTTGAGTTGTCTATTGTCCTGTATCATGTTTTGATGGCATATATATATATATATATATATATATATATATATATATATATATATATATATACATAGATACATATATATACATATGATATACATATATATATATGTACATATATATATACATAGATACATATATATATATGATATACATATATATATATGTACATATATATATATATATATATATATATATATACATATATATATATGTATAGATATATACATATATGTATATATATACATATATGTATATATATATATATATATATATATATATATATATATATATATATATCTACATATATATAGATATGTATATATATATACATATATATAGATATACATGTACATGTACATGTACACGTACATGTACACGTACACGTACATGTACACGTACATGTACACATGTACACGTACATGTACACATGTAGACGTACATATACATACATGTATGTATACGTACATGTATGTATATGTATATATAGGTATATGTATGTATACATACATGTACGTATACGTACATGTATGTATATGTACATATAGGTACATATACCTATATGTACATATACATACATGTACGTATACATACATGTACGTATACGTACATGTATGTATATGTACATATACATACATGTACCTATATGTACATATACATACATGTACGTATACATACATGTATGTAGATGTACATATACGTACATATATATATATGTACATATACGTACATATATATATATGTACATATACGTACACATATATATATGTACATATACGTACACATATATATATGTACATATACGTACACATATATATATGTACATATACCTACATATATATATATATATATATATATATATATATATATATATGTATGTATATGTACATATATATATGTATGTATATGTACATATATATATGTATGTATATATATATATATATATGGAGCTGATCCGTTGATAGCGCTAGCAAAATGGGATATTTTGCTAGCGCGATCTGACCGTCCATCCTGAAAGATGGACGGTCCAGATCGCGCCTTTTTTTAAAACTGATCCCCGTCCGCCATACTGTCTCGCGGACGGGAGTTTTACCTTTTTGCCCTCCTCCCATGTCCGCGAGACTGTCTCGCGGACGCCTTTCTGTTCCTGACATGTGTCAGGAAAAAGGCGTCCGCGAGACAGTATCGCGGACGGTCTCTAGGCTGACCCATGTCAGGACCTGTCTTCTCGGTCGCCTATAAAGTCTCGGGCGTGAGCCCCGAGAATGTCCCATCGGTCGCCCAGAAAGTCTCCCTAATTCTCGGCTCTTTCAGCAAAATTTTTGCGGGCTTTCAGATTCACTTGCTTCCATTTTCAGCCCCCTTCAAGCTTCTTGGAGTAACACACTTGGTTCAAGCATCACTCCAGCAAGGTAAAGTTTGTGATCTTGCTACCGTTTATCTTAGTAATTTTAATTTGTTATGTTCAGTAAATATATAATTAGCAAAATAGGAGACACTTTTGAGATTATGTATATGGTATCCTAAATCGGTATAATCGTCAAGATAATTTTGAGATAATAAGCGTATTCTATTCCTACATAGGTCTTTTTCACAATGTCTGATTTCGTGTCGAGCTCCAGCACCCCCGTAGATGCTAGTGATCAGTATCTAGGACGAACCTTTCAAACGTTGGAAGAAGCTGGAGAATGTTTTCGAGCTTATTCATTGATGGTTGGTTTTGGCATTAGAATAAAAACTACAAGAACAAGCAGCGTATCGAAAAGGATATGCTCTCGCTTATACGAGTGTCATAGGGGCAGAAACCCAGTGCAAAATGGGACACGCATAGGCAACAATGACAGTGATGGTGACAAAATAGGGTATGCGCGGAGAAGACGGGATTGCTTTGCGCGCACGAATTGCCAGGTCAAGATGTTCGTAAGCTATAAAGCCAAACAAGATCATTGGCTTATTACCAGCCTGGAACTGGCACACAATCACCCGTTAGTAACCCCTTCTAAGGTGAGTCAGATGCATCAACACAAGAAGATGGGTAAGGTCGCGAGGAGCCTAATTCACACAATGAGCGATGCGCGGCTAGGACCTACCGACATGATTAATGTTCTTGCTGAACAGGCCGGGGGAATTCAAAATTTAAACTTTAACACGACAGATGTTCGTAACGCGGTCCGAACCCATAGACGAGCCGCGTATGACCTCAATGATGCGCAAGCGACAATGAGCCTATTGAAACGGATGCAGATGGAGGACCCGCAGTTTACCTTCGACTATAAACTTGACGACGAGCATCGAGTTAGCACAATTTTTTGGGTCGACGGTCGTTCGAGGCTAGCTTATAAGCATTTTGGGGATGTTGTGACTTTCGACACCACATATCGTACCAACAAATACTCGATGCTGTTCGCTCCTTTCACGGGCGTCAATCATCATTATCACTCCATCCTGTTCGGGTTCGCCTTGTTAAGGGACGAGAGCTAGAGTTCTTTTGAATGGTTGTTTAGGGTGTGGCTGGAAGCAATGAACTTCAAAGCACCGACTGTTATCATCACCGATCAAGATTTGGCAATGAAGAAGGCTATTGCTACCGTCTTCCCAGATACTCGACACAACTTGTGCACTTGGCACATAAGCAACAAATACCCGGAACGTCTGCATCACATGTACGCAAAGTATCCAGACTTTAAACAGGATTTCGACAAATGCGTCCTCAAGTCATTAACGATTGAGGAATTCGAGGAGAGGTGGGAAAAGCTTGTTCGGGATTACTCATTGCAAGACAACGAGTGGCTCCAGCACTTGTACGGGCTCAAAGAGCAATGGATTGGCGTTTACACGAGAAGTCATTTTTCTGCGGGCATGAAAACGACGGGCAGGAGTGAATCTATGAATGCCACGTTCGATAGTTATGTGGGTACAACTACCAATTTGAAGAGTTTCATCACATCAGCACAAAAAGCGGTTGCGTCGTTGTTCGTGAAAGAAAGGGCTGCAGACTTTGCAACCACGTACAAGCAAAGGAGAAGGTTGCTTGAGACCCCGCTGGAGCTGAATGGTGCCAAAGTCTATACGAAGGAGATCTTCCTGCTATACCAAGTAGAGCTGCAAAAATCGGGCCGATACAGTATATATAAGGTGGCAGAAAAGTCGTCGCGTGAGTACAAGGTTTATTCGCTCGTGAATGACCTCGTCCCTGAGAAGTTGCGCATAATTTATACAGTGACCCACGACACATTGACGGATTCGGTGACATGTGTTTGTAAGAAGTTTGAGTTCCATGGCATCCTGTGTAGACACATTCTGCAGTTTTTCACACAGAAGAATATCAGGACAATCCCCGATAAATACGTCCTGCCACGTTGGACGAAAGATGCAAACAGGTTGCACGGTACCATTTCCTTTCCGGAGCACCCGTATACTGACTTTGAAGAATCAGAGACGTTGCGGTATAATCATCTGGTGACGATGTTCACCCGTTTGTCCGTAAAGGGTGCTGCTACAATGGTCGGATATAAACATCTCCTCGAGGTAGCTCAGCAGCAAGAGCCCATCGTCGACCAATTGGAAGCAGCTTCAGTCAACAATGCGGTTGACACCGAGCCTACGACGGGATCAGAAGATGACGAGCCGGGGGAGGGAGCCGGCAATGATATCCGGCCTTCGGATCCAATTATATCGCAAACGAAAGGCCGCAAGAGATCTACGCGGATGAAAAGCTCTATTGAGACGGCAACTCAACCAAAAAAGCTAAGAAGGTGTGCATTGTGCAACAAAATGACAGAACACGACAAGCGGAACCATTACAAGGCACTGGGGATAAGTCCAGTGCCTTTGCAAGACGGGGAAGAAGATGATGCCGAGGATGAGGACGAACAAGCTGCAGTGGAACTTTAGTGTACTGAATATTTTGTAATAATCTTTTATAAGCCATCAAAAGTGTCGAACATTTTGTAATAATATTTTAGTAATGACTCGTTTGTAATAACCTTTACAATCATTTTTTTATATGTGATTTCTAACACTGTCCGCTACACTGCGCAGTACAACATTAGAAACCTAAGGTATTAAAGAATACCCCCCCTACAACACTTAGTTTGGCTTTTCTTTTTGGTTTACTTCTCTGCGTCCGCTATACTATGTAGCGGATGGCCCCGCAGAATACCCCCCTACAACACTTAGTTTTTTTTTTGTTTTGGTTTACTTCTCTGCGTCCGCTATACTATGTAGCGGACGGCCCCGCAGAATACCCCCTACAACACTTAGTTTTTTTTGGTTTTGGTTTACTTCTCTGCGTCCGCTATACTATGTAGCGGACGGCCCCGCAGAATACCCCCCTACAACACTTAGTTTTTTTGTTTTGTTTTGGTTTACTTCTCTACGTCCGCTATACTATGTAGCGGACGGCCCCGCAGAATACCCCCCCTACAGCACTTAGTTTTTTTTTGTTTTGGTTTACTTCTCTGCGTCCGCTATACTATGTAGCGGACGGCCCCGCAGAATACCCCCCTACAACACTTAGTTTTTTTTTGTTTTGGTTTACTTCTCTGCGTCCGCTATACTATGTAGCGGACGGCCCCACAGAATACCCCCCTACAACACTTAGTTTTTTTTTTGTTTTGGTTTACTTCTCTGCGTCCGCTATACTATGTAGCGGACGGCCCCGCAGAAACACTGATTATCGAACACTTGGTTATTTTGTGAACACTTGCCCTGCTTGCAGATAGACAGATATCCAACAGACAGATATCCAACACTTGGTTTCCCACTGTTAAATCATATCGGTCAATAAAATCAATCGCATTCAATAAATTTTTTTTAAAAAAGTGTTGTAACGTTACAATGTGAATTGGGGAACATCATCTCTCGCGGGAATGATGTTCCTTACACGGATTTACAATAAACCTAATAGCTCTAGGCCGGCCATTCATAATTTGCCAAGCAATCCTATACCTAAAGTCTTGTATGCATTCTTCGCTCCAGACAGTCTTCTTGAGGCTCTCAGACCGGCAAATGTAATCCATGTACATGCAGAGGAAGACGCTGCAGTCCGAGGAATTATGTTGCTTGGGCCTACTCCTCTTCAATCAAAAAATGAGGACCGGCCTGCGCAATACCTTCTCCCGACGCCTACCATTGACCAGGGCAGCAAAAAGATTCTGCGAGAACCATAATAAGCATTAAACATAGCTAGCAAAATAAGATTAATCAGTTTTATAATATGCAAGTTACAATAAGAAGGAAACATGATCTTACCATGGCATCCAACTGGCCTATGCCTCGGTACATATCAATCACAGGCATCACGTCGGTATCATCGTAGAGACTGTCAACGACTGAAATCGTGCTCTATAATGGTTCGTAGCAAACCAAGTACCAGTGGGCATTCCCTAAAAAGGGGATTAGAAACACGTCGGCAACACTTGCGCTCACTGGACTATCCCTAGCAAGATATGCTTGTAGGTTAGGGGACGGTTTCCACTAGGCCATGGTTCTCCCCTTCCTTGCATTGCCCCAGTCGTGCCACTCTTGTACTAGGAGCTGATGAAAAAAAGCATCCAAGATAAACACGCGCGGACCGATGTTTGGATGCTCCCGACACCTTCGCCTCAGAATTTGCACGTAGTGCAAGATGACACCGCTGTCTAACCAAGCTCCCGGTGCCAGCGAGGAGATCTCTGTCCAAGAGGCATTGTAATCCAAGCCCTCAGGGTGATCCATGTCATACGATGCTCCGTCTTGGGGGGCCCCGCTAAAATAACGGGCTCGGATTAGATCGCATTTATGCAGCTTTAGGGGCCTGGCTGGATGCCCTTTCGGATATTGCCCTCGGGGGTCGATTGGGGGATATTGGCCTCCAATTCCTTCTTCGGCCGACTGATATTCCCCTCCGGGGCCGCCAACTGTTCCCACCCACGGGACAATGGGCAGTGCCTCGGAGAAACCGTAGTTTCCGAAAGGACAGTCTTGCGTGACTTGAGAGATGGGTTCTGGGAAAAAATTGAAGGAGGGGCCGCTGTAATCGCCCCACGATGCTTGAGCCTGTCCCATCCCCGCTTCAGAGGTACCACCAACTCCCTGACTCACCCCTGAAGCCTGTCCAGAGGGATCACCGTATCCCTGGCTGACGCCCGTATAACCCATTCCCGGGCTGACTCCCGAAGACTGGCCCGATGCTTGGCGCAAAAAATTCCCGCAGCCTAAAGCCAATGTCGCAGCCTGTTGGCAAAGATCCTCGCCCATTGCGCTCACCAGATCCCTCCGCTCACTCAACTTCTGGAAGAATGCAAGCGAGGCATTAACCTACATCCAAAGAGATAAAAAATTAAGTAACTTCAATCAGACATTTATATTCAACTAATTTGGTTCAAGTCAGACTTGTGTGGCAACTTACGAGATTGTATGCCATACGCTCATCGATCTGACCCCTAGGCGCATACCTCTCCCCACGTTCAAAGTTTACAGGGGCTACTCTCCTCTGCGTGATGCGGTAGTACCACTCATCGTACTGATCGATGCTGATAACGGGGTCTGGCTCCCAGACGATGGCCACCAGTGCTAAATTGATCCTGGGGTATCGAAGTGAAGAAGTCTCGCGCTGTTCTCTTATTCGTTGCGTCTGACGAAAGAGCAATTACCGGCCGCCCCGTCACCGGCAACCCCAAGATGAACCCTACATCTTCTAGGGTAATCGTCATCTCTCCGAGCGGGAAGTGAAACGTATTCGTTTCACTTCTCCACCTCTCAACAAGGGCACCTATCAAGGCCCGATCAAGCTGTTGAAAGATCTGCCCATGCGTGAAAATCCCAAACCCAATTCCACGCAGTATTCTTTTCTGGGACTTGTTCAATTTCCATCTCGTGAACTCGCGAGATACTTCTACGGTGGTGAGAAGTTCTCTTTCCTACGAATTATTAATAAATACAATTTAAGCAAAATGAACGGTAAAACAACGTTCGTAATAATAAGAAAGTTGATAAATAATGTATCTTACTCCACCATCCCATATGAGCGTACTGATATGGTTGGCTTGGTCGTATAACACGGATGGATCTTCTGGTCCAGGGATAAATTCCATTTTTTGCAACTGAAACTATGGAATCGGATTTTACAAACGCTAGCACATGAACAAATACATACATATATAAATCCTCATCATCGCTAGCACATGCTCAATGCATAATCAAAACCACGCATAAAACGCAATATTGATCACAACTATAGATTAGAAACATGTAAATGATTGATTTTGTGAACTTACTTGATCTATTGGGGGGTATTAAAGCTGCTCTTATGAAGAAATTGCGCAGATCTGATTGCCAACGCCGCTGGGAATATTTGTGAGTAGGAAGAACGGAGAAGAGTGTAGAAGTTATAGGACTTTCTTTTGGGTTTGAATATATATATATTTGCTGTCCGTTGGACAATATATATTTTCCGTCCGCTATATAGTATTGCGGATGACATTAGTCTGTTCCTTGTCCGCTATATAGTATCGCGGACGATAGACTTTTGGTTGTTTTGGTAGTTTCCTCTACGTCCGCTATACTATGTAGCGGACGACCCCGCAGAATTTTTTTGGTTGTCTTCTCTACGTCCGCTATACTATGTAGCAGACGGCCCCGCAGAATACCCTCGCCAACACTTAGTTTTTTCTACACTTAGTTCCACCTCTCCAACACTTAGTCCAACACTTAGTTTTTTCTACACTTAGTTCCACCTCTCCAACACTTAGTTTTTTCTTTTGGTTGTTGTCTCTACCTCCACTATACTATGTAGCGGATGGCCCCGCAGACGCTGATAGACTGTCCGCTATATAGTATCGCGGATATACACCTCGCAGAAAATGGTTGGCACGGACCAGACTGTCCGCTATATAGTATCGCGGATATACTTACTGCAGAAAATGGTTGGCACGGACCAGACATTTAGTTTGGTACGGACCAGACATTTAGTTCCCGACCTTCCCGAACCCCGGCCTAAGCGGAGGGCCTTATATCCGCTATATATATAAAGAGCTATACAATGTAGCGTAATGTAATAAATTGGAATAAATTGGCGCCCGTAATGCAGTTTTAATAAATTGAAATAAATTGGCCCCAAAGACTTGTTTTAGCGACATAGTAGGTTAATGCTATTTTAATAAACAAACGCCCGAAGACTTGTTTTAGCGACAGAATCAACAATCTCAATTTTTCCAAAAAATAATGTACGATTCACAATCAACGATCTCAATATATCAAGGCAACAAAAAAAGGCACAATTAAGCAAGAAATAATTTGAAAACATAATAAACAAGAACATAAATTTTTTTATTATAATAAACTATGGTTCACAAATGGGGTACGAAAGCTTTTCACAAGCGCTCCGATCAAAGATTACAACTTGAAAATCCCACCACCCAAGGTGTTCGAACACTACAAAGTCCCCGAGTTCGAGGCCATGCTGGCGAACGAAGACGTTCCAACCCTCTGCGAATTCCTTTTTTTGGGATCGGCCGGGCTTCAGCTTGATTTCAACCTGCCATGCCCCCTTGCGGCTATATAATCTTGCACTATCATGAATTGTTGTAAATTGATTGGTAAATGCTTCCGGTATGTCCTACCAAACACAAAATACAAAAAATAGGTTAGTTTTGGTTAAGAAAAACAAAAGATCAAACTTTTAACACACGAAAATACAGAGAAAGAGAAAGAGGGATAGCCTACAAGTTCATGCTCAAATCCCGGCATCATGATTTTGAAAAAGTGTTTGCCTACCAGGTGCAAGTTGCCAATATAATCGTAGGCATAGGTGGTCTCCGATCCAGAAGCCATCGAGATCGGCGTTGAGGGGAGGACGGTGGTGTCGGCGGAGATGTGGGTGACCGGAGATGTGGGTCGCCGTAGATGGGGTAGCGGCTTGGGTTAGATGTTCGAGAGAGGGGACGCCGTCCGCTACAATAATATATAATACCCCGATCTGATTAAATATTTATAGCAGGAGAGAGTTGACGAAGGGACGCCGTCCGCTACATTGGAGATTTCCCACAAAGCGAACACTGTTGATGCCATACAGATACCAAGGGGACAGTTCTCGGGGCTCACGCCCGAGACTTTATAGGCGACCGAGAGGACAGGTCCTGACATGGGTCAGCCTAGAGATCGTCCGCTATACTGTCTCGCGGATGCCTTTTTCCTGACACATGTCAGGAACAGAAAGGCGTCCGTGAGACAGTCTCGCGGACATGGGAGGAGGGCAAAAAGGTAAAACTCCCGTCCGCGAGACTGTATGGCAGACGGGGATCAGTTTTGGAAAAAGGCGCGATCTGGACCGTCCATCTTTCAGGATGGACGGTCAGATCGCGCTAGCAAAATACTCCATTTTGCTAGCGCTATCAACGGATCAGCTCCCATATATATATATATATATATATATATATATATATATATATATATATATATATATATATATATATATATATATATATATATATATATACCAAGTGAAAATAAGAAGAAGTTTGAATTAATTAAGTTGTATTATGAAAGTTCAATAATCAACACGAAAAGGATTGTCAAAAATAAAGTGTCTAACATAGAAGCTATTATTAATAAATGTATAACAACATTTGTAAGAAAAAATGGATTAGGAGCTTAAATATTGCATTTTTAAAATCAAGAATCAATCAAGCTCAAGAGATCCATCATGATACATGTAGAAACTGAACTGCTTAAGCAATAAATTTAGTAGCTCTAGCTTTCAATAATATTTTGAAAGTTTTTCTACTTTTAGAGTTTTGGCACTTTTTCCTATAAGCATCCATACTAGAGTTCAAAATATTATCACTTATGATTTTCAGTATTATTCATTACCTATAATGTTTCTTTCTATCCAGTTATGACCATTTCTCGTAGCAATGATTATTAGGGGTTAAAACATCCCCTGCAGTTTATTTGTTTTTGGTAATGATCTATTCTATAACTCCCTCAGTCTCAACAAAAAAAGAAAAAAATTGATTTTTTATTAGACTATCCTAAAAAAATTGATCAGTTTTCAAATTAAAAAAGATTTTGTAGCTATTTTTTTATATTTACCCTTTGTAGATATTTTTTTTATTCTACTTCTCTCTAGAGGTGTCAATGGGCCAGACTTGGGCCAGGCTAGCGGGCTAGAAGTGAAAATGGGCAGGGCCAGAGAAGAGGGGTATTTAGGCCCAGTCCAAGCCCTGGCCCTGGGCCTAATATTTAGGGCAGGGGTTGGCCCGGGCCCGGGCCCAACCTTTGTTTTTTTTTTATATATATCTTATACACTCTACATTATTACGGAAATAATGCACTGGCATATGGAGATGAAAACTTGGACCATTTCCAAAATTTGACCGTTTGAAAGCAACAAAGCGAAATGTAGATTACTTTTTAATTAAGTGTTTTATTACTATATGGTTGGGTAAAAGAAATATCAAATATATAAAACATTTGTTCACGTCTAGTTTAGATCGTACTAATATTTTATTTTTTTGAACGAAATAACTCAGTTAGACATGAGTTTTGAATATTTTTATTTTAAAACGTTGTTGCGCTTCTAAATTCATTCGAATGTTTTTCTTGAATCTGTTCATACTTGCAAATTTTATCGTCAAGACTCAGCTTATAGTTATAGAATACTCGTTTGTTGTGCCAAGAATATTTCTTGATGAAATATATATGATAAAACTCCTCTGCTATACAATAATGTTGTTGTATCAACTTTAATGATAAAAGATTGTCAATAAAAATATTTTCTAGTTGTTGCTAGAATTTGGACTCTGAACTGCAGAGTAGGAACTGTGCAATCTTGAAGAAATTTCACAAGCTAGTCCTGCTAGATAAGATTGTCAATAAAAATATCATATACTGCATCTTGTTCTTTTAACAATCCCTTGAGGTCAGTCATTGGTGATATGTTTGGCCACCCTAAGAAGGCCTTCATTGTGGAGAATCTGAATGAAGTTCCCAAGGATCAAACAAGCTTCTTAGATGCATCATGAACTTTTGTCTAAATGGCTTGTTACAGAAAGATTAGGGGAGGAAAAATGTTATACATATGGCAAAAAAAAAGGGTCAGAAAGAAGGCCTGCATTAGGCCAAAAGAGGGTCAGATTTTGGGCCAAAAGAGCCGGGCCAGGGCCTAAAAAACGGGCCGGTTTCGGGCTAGCCCGTTTTTTAGGGCCTGACCCGGGCTTTTTAGGGCCGGGCCTGGTTAATTCTGGGAAAAAATATGGCCTGGCCCTTACTATTCACTTTTCAGGCATGATCAAATAATTTGGGATGAAAGGAGTATAAGTTTCATGTATCTTTTATTTTTGGATTAAAGTATAAAACAAGTCTTTTTTAACTTTTTCTATCTTTAAGTTCCAACATACGAGTATCATTTGTCTAAAACGACACTTAATCTTAATTAAACTTTCCTTTTTCTACTTTTCAATTAAAAAATCTATATTATAGTATAAGTTTCTCTTGATAGTGTACTCTAAAGCTCTCTTTTATATTTATCTAGCATGACCTTGTTCATCATAGTAGTAAAATAAGGCTATTAATTTAGTTGTAGTTGTAATTTAGCATATATTTGCCTTAAGATTTTTATTTTTAACACAGACTTTACCTATCTAAAAAGTATAAATACATGTGTCTGTGTGTGTCTTTTTTAAATCTATACTACAAAATGTATGTGCGAAGTTGATATCAGCTAGTGGTAATGAACTAACTCCAATAATATTCACAAACCTACGTGCGAAGTTGATATCAGCTAGTGGTAATGAACTAAGTAACTCCAATAATATTCACAAACCTACGTTTTTCACCCTATATTTATATATATGCATTACAATTTTAATATAGGTACAAATTCAACAAAAGTTCATTAAGAATAATTTGTAACTCAGATCATTCATTAAATAAAGACATGTATCATCAAAATAAAAAGAAAAAAATATTACCTATTGCATAATGTTTTGAGTGTTAATAAAATTATAGGGTTAATTACATCCATGATCTTGAGGTTATGATAAAATTATAAGTATGCCCATTAGTTGGAACAAATAACAGTTATGTCCGTTGACCCAACGAAAATACTGAAAGGATATAAAGATCAAAATACCCGTCACTTAGGAATGTAATTCTTCAAATTTCATTCCCCATCCCTTCATCTCACCCATACATCCCCACCATCACTACCACCACCATCATCCATTTAGACTTTTGAGCTCCAACACAAACAAAGATAACATATACATGCATCCACACATAGGTGTGCACCCATCCACACACACATAGACGATACGAATACATACCCACACACACACACACCCCTTCCCCCTCCCCTCTAACCGGCCATAATCACAGCCACAATCACATCCTACCATCATTGCGTTCTTCAATTTTTTCACTTTTCTTCAGCCTTCTCACCCCATTCAACTGTCACGGCTTTTTCGTTCTACTCACTTGCAATAAACCATCACAATTCAACAAACCAAATGAACAGAAATAAACATTTTAATTTGGGGTTTAAAATTTGGAAGATGTATAAAATTTCTTGTTTGCATCAAACTATTACACAACACCACTGCAACTGCTGCCATTAACTACCACCAGAGCATCCTTCCACCACAGGCATTCGTTGGTGCTGGGATGATGTGGCTAGTGAGGCCAAGCCAGTTTGCCGACTTTCAGGCTGAGTGCTTGCCGAGGAAGGTGCGGTGACGGGATAGAGGGAGAATTTGGTTAAAATCTTAATTTAGAAAATTAAAATTTGTGAAATTTTATATTGTATATACCTTGTAGATACAAAATGAAGGGAATATCAGCATTTAAAAAGTATGTATCGACATAAGCAAAAACAATGTATTTTTTAATAGATCACATGGCTTTACCTTTTAAAATTCAACATCATTGACTGTAATTCACCCTAGCCTCAAGGACATGAGTCCCAAAATTATAAGAATCCACTATATTACCAAACACAAATTAACACATAAATTTATCATAAAAGTTGAAAAAAGAAGGCCTAGTCGAACTTGTAGATATTCTGGCTTTGTCACATGTCAATAAATTTAAATGTGTAATTATATGCAAAAGTTAATAGAGGTAATAGCTGGTGCCCTTAATTTATAGAAAAAAAACATGATAATACATGGACTTAGGAACGGTTCTCTAAGGAGTATGGACAACGAAGGTGCTCATTTTATCGATTTTGATGTTGATAAGTTTTAAGGTTATGTTTTGATAAGTTTTTCTTTAAAACTGAATAGAGACTTAGTATCATATTTAAACGATTGGGCTAGATCCACTAACATATTTTTGTCACTTAAAGATATATTAGTGAACTTTTAACCTCTTTAGTAGTAAATTGTTTATGATTAATAAAAAATATTGTAGTGTAGGTTCACCTTCTTTAAAGTAAAAATACACTTAAGTTTAGTAAACCTTTTATTTCTAAAAGGGTATTTTTAATGAAAAAATATGTAGCCATTTTAATCGCTTGAGATTATTTTGTACGCTGAGGCGAGATCTTTACCCGTTTTGGTTATATTAACAGTCTTTTGTCACTAAAAGATGGATTAATGAACCTCTTTAGCTTCAAAATGTTTAAAGTCAGTCAAAAAGTAGTAATTTAGCTTCACCTTCTAAAAATCAAAATATTTAAAAAATTGTAACTTAAATAGAATATTTTTTAGAAAAAAATATTTAGTTATTTAACACCTTGCATATAAAGAGTTTTCAAGTTAAAAAAAGTTATTAATCATTTGAGCAGAAATAAATTGGAGTCTTTATCAATTAGGGTTGGTCTAATCCTATCACTTTGTAAGAAAAATGTGTGAAGACAGTAGCCATATGAAACATGTTATCATGTAAATATATGATACCTCGGGATACAATATATCATAGAAAGACAATAATCATATCAAGAATATATGTTGTCATGAAATAAATGTATTCCAATAACTCTAATACGAATATATAATTATGTACTTGCCACGAACTCAATCAAAGTATAATTAGGAACAACATTGTATGATAAAATCAATTCTTGTGCATTTAAAATTCTCTAAAGAAACTCTAGTTTTACTATAGTTTTCTTACACCAGTATGTCTATAATTGAAATTTAGAATTAAACTTCAGCTTTATGATAGTTTCAATGTATGAAAATGTTTACATTGAAATATATATATATATATATATATATATATATATATATATATATATATATATATATATATATATATATATACATGCACAATAATTAAAATTTCTAGCATACACATCAACATACAAATCTGAAATACAAAATTTAAAAAGAGTTAAGTTTCTGATAAAATATTCAACCTAGTTTAAGTATATTATGTTTATATTTTTGAAGGCTATAGAAAATATTGTTCTTTGCAAGTTGTTTTCATTAATCGAAATTGATGGAGAAAATGTAATAGCTAGAGGTAGTTTAGCGTTAACGTGAATAGAAGCGGTATGTTTTGATAGAAATTTTTTCGGTAATAAAACAACACGCAGGAGTTCAAATGTGATTTTATAAGTTTTCGTAAGTTTTTTTTTTCTAAAAGACAAAAGAAGCCTTAACTCTAATTAAAACATATATTACTATAAGGATATTTAAGAAAGATGTTTGATGTCCTAAGAGAAGCCAAATACACTTTTTTTTAACAACACTTTAATTCAAAATGAGTCTTTGATGATGGAAAAAAAAGTTTAAAGTGAAGATTTCAGTTTAAAAAGAGCATCTTAAGGGAAAAAAAATTAAAAGAATTAGCCATTTAACCCCAGTCAAGATTACATATGCATTTAAAAAACCTAGAAACTCTAGTTTCATGATACCTTCCGTATATCAATATGTCCGCATTAACTATCTAGAATCAGACTTCAGGTTTACGACAGTTTCAATGTACTAATATGTTTGTATTGAAATCTGTATACATGTAGAATAATTCAAATCTGTAGCATATACATCAACATAGACATATGAAATACAAAATTAAATAAGATTGAATTTTTGACAAAATATTGAATTTAGCTTAGGTATATTATATTTTTTAAAAAAGGCTTTAGGAACTATGTTCTTTACAAGTTGTCTTCTTTAATCGAATATGACGGAGAAGATGTAATAACTCTATTTTTGTTTAAGTCAAAGTATCCTTACTCTGATAAAAACATATATTGCAATAAATATAATGTATTGAAAGAGACTTGATATTATATGAAAAGTAAAAAAGCACCCTTATTTTTTTGAAACACTTATGAAAACTAGGTTTTAATGAAAGAAAAGTTTTTAATCAAAAGTCAAAACAATCTTTAACTCTAATAAAAACATATATTTCAATAATGATATTTTAAGGAAAGATGCTTGATATTCCATGAAAAGTCCAAAACATCCTCATTTTTAAATAAAACTCTAATTAGAAAGGGTTATTTAATGAGAAAGAAATGTTATAAGTTAAAAACAACCTTACTCATCCTTAATCTTTTATGGAAATATCAATTAGAAAAGAATATTTTAAGGAAAGAAAATATTAGCCATTTAAGCCCATACATATATATATATATATATATATATATATATATATATATATATATATATATATATATATATATATATATATATATATATATATATATATAGGGAGCTGATCCGTTGATAGCGCTAGCAAAATGAGGTATTTTGCTAGCGCGATCTGTCCGCGAGACTGTATGGCGGACGGGGGACAGTTTTGGAAAAAGGCGCGATCTGGACCGTCCATCTTTCAGGATGGACGGTCAGATCGCGCTAGCAAAATACCCCATTTTGCTAGCGCTATCAACGGATCAGCTCCATATATATATATATATATATATATGGGAGCCGATCCACACCCACTAGTGAAGAAATAAAATTTCTCCACCAAACCGCTACAAAGAGTAGCGGTTGGAATTTTTGCTTACCACCAAACCGCTGCTCTTTGTAGCGGTTGGTATTTTTCAAACCGCTACTCTTTGTAGCGGTTGGTATTTTTTATTGTAAGTACACAACCGCAACAAAGTGTTGCGGTTGCGCCCCACATGGACCCCCTCCCCCCGTCTCCCCCCCACCCCCCTGCCCAACCGCAACAAAGAGTTGCGGTTGCGCCCCACATGGACCCCCTCCCCCTTCCCCCTTCCCCCTTCCCCCCATGGCCCCCCCTCTCCCTTCCGCCCGTCTCCCCCCACCCCCCACCCCCTACCCCCCTGCCCAACCACAACAAAGAGTTACGGTTGGCCCCCCTCACCCACGTGGTGTCCCCCTCGGCAGCCACGTGGCCTCCCCCTTCCCCCATGGCCCCCCCTCCCCTCGGCCGCCACGTGGCCTCCCTTTCCCCCATGGCCCCCCGTCCTCCCCTCCCCCATGGCCCCCCCATGCCCCCAACCGCAACAAAGTGTTGCGGTTGCCCCTTCCCCAGGTCCCCTTCCCCCGCCACGTGTCCCATCCCCTCTCTCCCAGCCACGTGGCATCCCCTCCCCCCGCCACGTGGCCCCGTCCCCCCCACCATGCCCAACCGCAACAAATTGTTGCGGTCCCCCACCCCCACCCCACGTGGTGTCCCCCCCCCCCCCCCGTGATGCCCCCCCTTCCCCCTCCGTGATGCCACGTGGTCACTCACGGATTTTTTTTTCCACTTTATAAACTCTCCTCCCCCGAACCCTTTCTTCCACTTTTCTTCCACTGACCCTTTCTTCCGCTGACCCTTTCTTCCACTTTTCTTCCACTCTCCATCGTCTTTACGCTAGAAGCTTGGTGGATAACCGCTAGAAGATTGGTAGATTTTTTTTTAAATATATCAAGTCAAAACAAGTAAGTATTTTTTGGGTTTTCCTATAATTCAATTCAATATTAATTTCAAAGTTCAAAAATAGTCATTGTAGACTCAAATCAAAGATAACGAAAAATACAAATTGAAGGAAACAAAAATCAGATCAATCCGAGATCGGATGAGCGGTATTACATTTATAGATTCCAAAATAGTGATTTTTTAGGGCGTCTAAATGAGGATTTTTCACAAATTTATAAAAAATAGCTAGAGCTAGATTTTGCCAAAGTACAAAAAAGAGACCCTAGTTATTTTTAAAAGATCTATATCAGAGAAAAATTTCAGAGTTTTTCAAATACTGGAAAGGGGTTAACTGATACGCGGAACCTTGAAACTTTGCATTGTAATTTAAAATATCAAGCCAGCGCGATTTAGCTCGAAACTTTTATGATAACCCTAGGATGTTGGGAAGTTCCATTCCCCAGGATTTCGGACCATTCCGAAGTCGTTAGCTATTTTTTTGGCCGAACGGGCTTTTAAGCGCTCGATCTGGACACCGGTTCGGGATTTTTGGGCGAAAAGTCCGTAGAATACTTTTTAGATCAATAATGAAATCGGAAAGCCAAAAATAGCATTTCAATGCACTTTTGAGATCGTTCTGATTCCAGGGGCATTTTGGTAATTTGCCACCCCGAGAGGGGTATTTTGGTAATTTTACGGTGTTAAGTTTTTCAAAGGACTTTTTAGTCCAGAAGTGGAAGTCAAACACCTGAAAGGTTGTTTTGAAGCCATCCCCCAGGATTTCGGGCCATTCCGAAGTCGTTAGCTATTTTTTTGGCCGAACGGGCTTTTAAGCGCTCGATCTGGACACCGGTTCAGGATTTTTGGGCGAAAAGTCCGTAGAACTAGACATAAATATTAAGTGTGTACGGGGGCAGAAAGGTGTTGAAGTTACTTATACCGTGTTGTAAGTCTGATGTGAGTTCATATGCCTTGCAGGAGATTATGGCTGGAGCTGGATGGATTGATGAGCACGTCATGGCCGGGGACGAAGAGGAGGAAGATCCCGAGGAGGACCTCTGGCCAAATGACGAGGAGCCCGAGGAAATAGATTTGTCCGGACCAGAGGATGGGGAGGAGGAACAGGAAGAGACTGAACCTGAGGTGCCGGTGGGATTTGTGAAGGTTGGTAACACCGTATACCGGACACATCATGTGGAGAACTTTTGGAAACGAAGGTATATTGAGGTAGTGAGGGAAAGGGATCACCTGGTGTATCAGGCGAAGGAGATGCGAGCCATGGAGGGGCAGGAGGTAGAAAAGTTAGAGCGACGTCGTCGTGAGGAGTTGGCACGAGCAAATAAAAGGGAAGAGTATACCTTTGATGCGGGGAGAATGGTGGTTCGGATGATGCAGGATGGGTTACGAGAAACTCATCTGGCGAGGCCGATGCCGAGGGATCGGCGCGAAATGCTCCTCGATGAGGAGTATTGGTACATGGCATTCGCTCAAGAACGGAATAGATTTTCTCCAGATTAGAGCGAGAAGGAAACGGAGGGAGGGGTAATGTGTAAAAATGTATAAAGTTGACTACTGATGTGTAGGAATGGATAGCGTTGACTGTTGATGTATATCTTTGTATAACGTTAACTTTATGCTATAACTGTTGTCTGTACCAAATGTTAATTGTGTTTATGTTAGGAATGGCTCGTCAATTGTAGGAAATCCTGCTGCACAGCCAGCAGCGGTATTTGATGAAAAATATTTTCCCTAGCGATTTTTAGGGCGTCTAAATTAGGATTTTTCATGAATTTATAAAAAATAGCTAGAGCTAGATTTTGCCAAAGTGCGAAAAAGAGACCCTAGTTATTTTTAAAAGATCTATATCAGGGAAAAATTTCAGAGTTTTTCAAATACTGGAAAGGGGTTAACTGATACGCAGAACCTTGAAACTTTACACTGTAATTTAAAATATCAAGCCAGCGCGATTTAGCGCGAAACTTTTATGAGAACCCTAGGATGTTGGGAAGTTCCATCCCCCAGGAATTTGGGTCATTCCGAAGTTGTTGGCTATTTTTTGGCCGAACGGGCTTTTAGCGCTCAATCAGGACACCGGTTCGGGATTTTTGGGCGAAAAGTCCATAGAATACTTTTTAGATCAAGAATAAATTCGGAAAGCCAAAAATAGCATTTCAATGCACGTTTGAGATTGTTCTGATGCCAGTGGGCATTTTGGTAATGCGTTGGTAAGCTAGGTTAAAGATCCATTTATAGTTTTGGAATGTAAATATTATGGATACTAAGTTGGTTTACGATTATATTTTGTTCTTAGATATATGGATTTCAACGCCGGACCTCATGATACATCAATCCTATACGATGACGATGACCACGTCGCGAGGCACGTATTTGACGGTGTCGATAGGGGTGTTTTGGAAACAATTCAAAGCACAAGTCACCACGATGAGTGGGTACTAAACGAGGAACAAATACAACTATTACACCGTCAAAATTTATCTATGTTCACCGATCCCGGGATTTGGTCTCGACACGACGATTGCCTTATATCCGCTCTAGTTGAACGATGGAGGAGCGAGACGAACTCATTTCACTTCCGGTTTGGTGAAATGACTATTACATTAGAGGACGTCGGATTTATACTTGGAATCCCATGTCACGGCAAACCCATTACTTCGAGCAAAACGTCTGCATCCATAGCGAAGATGGCTAGGCAGTATTTCCCGGGAATTCCGAGGGAAGCTCTTACAACGAACGGCATCAAACTTAAATGGCTGAGAGAGCAGTATGGCGTGCTACCGGATGAATACACTCCTCACGATTTCGTGACGTATACGAAAGCATTCCTTCTGTATATTATTGGAGCCATATTACTTCCGACGCATTCGAAAAACACGGTGCATCCGAAGTATATGGTGTTCTTGGAGGATCTTGAGGAGGTATACTCGTATTCGTGGGGTTCAGCTGTCCTTGCGCACCTATATCGAGCACTGCACAAAGCTACGAGAAAGAGTGCCAAGTCCATTGCCGCCTGCCTCACTCTATTACAGGTTTGAGCATTTATTTTCTTGGTTGACGTGTCAATATATTCGTGCATCAATGTGCTAATTCCAGATAATGTTTGCATTCACAGGTTTGGTCTTACGAGAGGCTACCCACGGGTCGTCCACAACCGCGGGAATATTCTGATGAGACGTGGCCTAGGGTGTGGGCCTGGGGGCCTACGACCAACCGGAGGAGACGGGTAGACCCGCACCACCATCTAAAGTTCTATCGGGGGGAACTAGAGATACTCAATGCATCCCAGGTGACGTGGCAGCCATATAGCAAGGTGATGCATCGGTTGGATGAGTGGTGTTGGCAACTTCCGGTGTCGTACGTGCTGGCAGGTTTGGTTCGGGTGCCGCTTATTCACTTCGAAGTATGTGAGTTTCAGATGCCCGATCGAGCTATGAGGCAAGCTGGCTGTCTACAAGGGATACCAAAACCCGCTGTAGACATGCGGCCATACAGGAGTGGTCGAGGGCCGAACTTCGAGGTGCCTGATGCCTTGAATTTGTTGAGCGACGAGGTGCAACAGTGGAATACCTGGCAAGAAACATATGATAGCCTTGTATCGCTGAAGGCCGACAGCATCAGCATTGAGGAGTACCTGCAATGGTTTCTCAAGGTGACGCGCACGAGGGTGAATCGCCCTTCCCAGGCGAGGAAGACATCGTATGCGCCACGTGAGATCTATGACCAGTTCTGGGCATTGAACATTGTAAGTCATGCTAGTGTTGTTTCAATTTTTATTTGCGCACCTTATCTACCATGCCTGAAATGATTAGCCATATTTTGTATGCATGTTTTTTAGGTTGACCAGGGCACTGAGGTGTTCAAGCAGCTGGAGGGGTTTGACTGGTTTGTCGCGCAGGCTCCTGACAATCTCAAGAGGTCCATTGAGAGGTACAAGACTGAAGTTCAAAACTTTAGTCTTGCGTACCGGGGTTACCAAGGGGAGCCGTCTAGTCG